>JACEEZ010018273.1:87500-95000 GCA_016584305.1 Chionoecetes opilio
ATCTGTCCAACCACTAAGTCTTCATATTCTGTCGCATCACTACCACAAACACTTTTATTATTCTCAATATTATTAATTTCCTTCACTACCACCACCGCTTCCCTGTCCTCGCAACCACCACTGTATTCTCTCTCCTCTTCCACCATAACTGCGTTTCCATTGTATTCACTTGCTCCACCACCACCACCATCACCACCACTCACCCCATCAAAACCTCAATCAACACCACCACAAACTCCATCTCGGTCACAGGTACAACAACGTTAATCTCAATCACACACCCTAACACCACCACCACCACTACCATCACCACCACCGTAATCCAACAAAGTCACCTGCAGAAACAGGCTAATTACGTCTCACAGTTAGATAGTCTTCCCCTCAGTCACGTTAAACTCTCCTTCATCTACTCATTCAGTCTTCTCCAGTCAAATATAAGTCTTTTTTCCTTCTCCTCTTCCTCTTTCGTAAGCTAAACATACTTTTTTCTCCTCCTCCTCTTCCTCTTTCGTAAGCTAAACATACTTTTTTTCCCTCCTCCTCTTCCTCTTTCGTAAGCTAAACATACTTTTTTTCCTCCTCCTCTTCCTCTTTCGTAAGCTAAACATACTTTTTTTTCCTCCTCCTCTTCCTCTTTCATAAGCTACACATACTTTTTTTCCTCCTCCTCTTCCTCTTTCGTAGCTAAAACATATTTTTTTTTCCTCCTCCTCTTTCCTCTTTCGTAAGCTAAAAACATTTTTTTTCTCCTCCTCTTCTTCTTTCGTAAGCTAACTCTTTTTTTCTCTTTCCTTTTGTACTCTCTTTTTTTCCGTCCTCCTTTTCCTTTTCTAAGCTAAACATACTTTTTCCTCTCCTCTTCCTCTTTCGTAAGTAAATCTTTTTTTTCCCCCTTTCCCTCTTCCTCTTTCGTAAGCAAAACATACTTTTTCCTCCTCCTCTTCCTCTTTCATAAGCTAAACATACTTTTTTTCCTCCTCCTCTTCCTCTTTCGTAAGCTAAACATACTTTTTTTCCTTTAACCGTATTCTTCCCTATTCTTCTTGTTCTTCTTTCATCTCTTCTACTCCTGTACTTCTTCCACCCCCTACAGCCATCACCACCACTACTGTCTTTATTACATTCTTCTTTATCACATTCTTCCCCTTCCCATCTTCTAGCCCGCCCCAGGACCTCTTCTTTCATTCTTTTCCTCAATCCGTCACCATCCTCCCCTTCCTAATCCTCCGTTCCCTCTTTGCCCTATATTCTCCAACACCTAATCGTCTTCCCCTCAAACATCGTACGCCCCTTCATCCTAACCCTGTTCTATATCTGTCATCCCCTCAAGAAAATGTCACGAGTTGAATAATCCCCAACCCTTACACCGTCTCACTGCCTCTTCCTTGCTCACACGCCCCTCCTCACGCCTCACAGCCTCTACTGTCTTGGCACAAGCAATACAACAGCAAACGTGCATTACAAATAAATAAAACTTTATCCAGGAAATAGAGAGGAAAAAAAGGTATATAACTAACGGCGTGTCGTTCTCTACCACAGGCGATCCAAACTATGTATTGAGAGTAATATTTAAAGGTGGTATGATCAATGCACTGAGGGAGAGAAGGAGGGACACACACACACACACACACACACACACACACACACACACACAACAACACAAAAAACACACATCACACATACACAAAACACACACACACAACACACACACACACCCCACGCAAAAAACACACACACACACACACACCACCACAAAACACACACACCAAACACACACACACCCCACACACACGCAAACACAACCACACGCAAAAACAAAACACACCAACAAACACAAACACACACACGCAACGCAACACATCCCAAAAAAACACACACCACACCAAACCAAACAAACCACACACCAAAGCACAACCCACAACAAAATTACACACAACACACACACACCACGACAGTAAAACACAAGGGAAAAAAATTACATTAAAACAAAAAAACAAAAGGAACCAAGGGGAAAAATAAAATATGATGTGGAATACATTCCAGTAAAAAGAAAAAAAAGGACGGGGGAAAAGGGGAGGAGGAGGAGGAGGAGGGGGGAGGAGGAGGGAGGAGGAGGAGGAGGAAGGAGGAAACATTACGGAAAATGATCGTGGTGGTTATTGGACAGGTGGGGTGAGATGGTTCCTCCAACACACAGGGACCGACTTGGCATGGGGACAATTTTTTTTCCTCTCTCTCTCTCTCTTCTCCCTCCTCTTCCTTTTCTCTCTCTCCTCCTCTCCTTCTCTTCTCTCCTCTCCTCCTCTCTCTCTTCTCTCTTCTCTCTCTCTCTCTCTCTCTCCTCTCGTCTCTCTCTCTCTCTCTCTCTCTTTTCACTCTCTCTCTCTCCTCTCCCTCTCTCTCTCTCTCTCTCTCTCTCTTTCTCTCAATCACATGTCAAATCTTCATGGCATCAAATACTACACTCAATAACATAATATCAATGACGCAACAAATCAAGAAAAAAGTAGAATTTAATACAACATCACCTTAATAATATAGAATTTCGCAGATAAAAGTAAATTATATGTTTAGACACAAGAGATATACAATTGCTATTTTACCTTACGAGGAATATCTTATATATAATCTATTTCATGAACACGAAGCACGCATGAAAAACAAATAAATAAACCCGAGCTTCAAACACAAAAATAAAACAATAATTTGCGAAGCCATTTCATCAGTCAAAAATATCATCTAATCAATTCTCGAGACATAAACTTCTTATTAATTCCCTTCCCTGATCCATCAATTCCAATCCGCTAATCTAATCCACATTTCTAATCGCATCAAGACCAAAGTTATCCCCAAAAAATCACGGAAAAAAAGCTTCCCAACCAAATTACTTCGAACCTGATATTTGAAGGCATTTTCGTTCCAAGTTTTGATTCCCAGATTCTCATTTCAGTGATTCCTTCCTTGCATGAGCCTTGGAATGGACTGATGTCACCACTGGTATTCTCTCTCTCTCTCTCTCTCCTCTCTCTCTCTCCCTCCGTCTCTCTCTCCTCTCTCTCTACTCTCTCTCTCTCGTCTCTCTCTCCCCCGTCTTCGTCTCTCTCTCCTCTCTCTCTCTCTCTCTCTCTCTCGCTTCCTCCTCTCTTCTTCTCTTCTCTCTCTCACTCTGCTTCTCTCTCTCTCTCTCTCTCTCTCTCCTGTCATTGGGTTCTTTTCACTCACAAATGCTGCACGTTCCAGTATTCGTATCATTTTCACGGTTTACTTGCTGTCTTTTTTTCTGGTTTGATTTTCCGCATTCCTTTCCCATTCGTGCTTCTTCAGTAATATTTTTTGCATTCCTCGTACAATTCTTGCCTATTATGTGTTTTATAAGTCTACATAATGTCTCTCTTCTCATCATTTTCTTCCTTCCCTCCTTTCTTCTGTCCTTCCCTTTCTCATTCCCTCCTTCCTTCCTTCCTTCCTTCATTTATGTTATTAGTGTTTTTTCTTTTCTTGTTTATTCAAATTAATTTGTTTAATATTTACTACCTTTGGTGCGACACAAACACACACACCAAGAGAGAGAGAGAGAGAGAGAGGGGGGAGAGAGGGGAAGGGGGAAAAGAAAAAGAAAAAATTGGGGGAGAGGGAGAGGGGGGAAAAGGGAAGGAGAGGGGAGAGAGAGGGGAGAGAGAGGGGGGAGAAAAAGGAGGGAGGACGAGGGGGGGAGAGGGGGAGGGGAAAGGGGGAGAGGGGGAGGAGAGAAAAAACTTACTCTTTTTATTAAACGAAACCCCAAACGTTTCAAAACGCAAAAAATTTCGAAAAAAAAAAAAAAAAACTTTTGGGAAAAAAGGGACAAAAAAAAAAAACCCTTTATAATACGCAAAAAAAAATTTTTGACTTAAAAAAAAAGGGGCCCTACGAGGAAAACCTTAGAAAAATTTAAATTTAAAACTTTTAAATTGTGTTTAAAAAAAAATCAAAAAAAAAAAACCAAAAAATTTACAAAAAAATTTTAATGATTTTCGATAAAAAAGCCCTCAAACAATTTCCTAAAAGGCTCCCCCCCTCCCCCCTCCCCCCTCCTCCCCCTACCTCCCCCTTTCCCTTCCTCCCCCTTTCCTCCCCCTCCCCCTTTTCCTTCCCTTTCTTCCTTTTTTCCTTTCCCCCCTTCCTCCGGGTTAGGCTTTTATTTTCTTACTTATTTAAATTTTACTTAATTATTTTTTCCCCTTAAATATCTTACTTTTTCCCCAAATATTATCACCCATTTTTTATCTCACCTGTTTTCTTCTTGGGTGGGCCACTTCCTCCAAATTTTTTTCCTTTTTTCCCCACTTTCCTTGCCCTTTTTCTCTTTTTTTTTTTCCCTTTTCTCTTTTCTTTCTTTCTTCCTCTCGCCCCCAAGGTTATAAAGGGGGAAAAAAGGGGGGCCCAGAGGAAACTTTTCCCTTCCCTCGTTCTTCCAACTTTTTCCGGGGCCTAAATTTCCCTTTTCCCCCCCTTTTTTTCTTTTGCATTTCCTCCTTTTACTGTTATGTACCCATTCTTCTTTTCTCTCCCCCTTCTCCCCCCCATTTTCCTTCCTCTCTCCCCCCCCCATTCTTTTCTCTCCCTCTGATTCCTCTCCCCTCTTTTCTCTCTCTCAATAATGGCATTACGTTATTATCTTTGTTTACGATATCAAAGGCAAGCAACGACCTTTCGGCGAGTGCCTTTTTAAAGGGTTTTCCCATGGGGGGAAAAATAGGACCCCGTGGTAAACCTATTAAAAAGGGAAGGGGGGAAAAAGGGAAAGGGGGAAAAGGGGGGGAAAGGGGAAAGGGGAAGGGGGAAGGGGGTTAGGGGAAAGGGGGGAAGGGGAGGGGAAAGGGGGTTGGGGGGAAGGGGGGAAAAAGGGGTTTGGGGGAAAAGGGGAAAGGGGGAAAGGGGAAAAAAAGGGTTTAGGGGAGGGGGAAGGGGGGAAAAAGGGGGGAAAGGGGAAGGGGGGGGAAAGGGGGAAAAAGGGGGAAGGGAGGGAAAGGAAAGGACACAGAGGACTGGAGATGAGGTATAAGGTCAAAGGATAGTAAGAGGGATGGGGATGACAGAAGGACGAGGATCAGATGAGAGGGTAAGGGCAGCCAGCAGATTGCTCCCAATATATTCTTTGTCACGGCTTTTATCGATGAGCTTTCGGGGCCTGAGCTGACATCCCATCTTCTCTCTCTCTCTCTCTCTCTCTTTTCCTCTCCCCTCTCCTCCCATCTCTCTCTCTCTCTCTCTCTCCTCCTCTCTCTCTCTCTCCTCTCTCTCTCTCTCCTCTCCTTCTCCTTTTCTCTCTCTCTCTCTCTCACAAGTACTTACGCATCGGCCATATGCAGCAGGGACGAATCATGTCACTTACCTGTAAAGTAAAAAAAATGGTATCAGTTTCATAACACTAAAAATATATTGCGTATAAAATGTGTTATACGCTAAGGAAACTATATGGGACCAGGATACATGAGACGTGGTAGTAGTAGTAGTAGTAGTAGTAGTAGTAGTAGTAGTATAGTAGTAGTAGTAGTAGTAGTAGTAGTAGTAGTAAGTGAAGTAGTAGTAGTAGTAAGTGAAGTAGTAGTAGTAGTAGTAGTAGTAGTAGTAGTAAGTGAAGTAGTAGTAGTAGTAGTAGTAGTAGTAGTAGTAGTAGTAGTAGTAGTAGTAGTAGTAGTAGTAGTAGTAGTAGTAGTAGTAGTAGTAGTAGTAAGATTATTATTATTAGTAGTAGTAGTAGTAGAGTAGGAGTTAGTAGTAATAGTAGCCCGTAACCTTTGCAGGCGTCACTGAGAAAAATCAAATGGACCCAGAGGGCTAACTATCAGTCTTCATGGAGAAAAACATAAATAAGACTACAGGTCAGAACATTTTTTAAGCAAATCTTACTGGGCGACACAAGATAGAGGCAATAATAGAAGAAATAAATATAAATGGAGATAAAAATTGTTATGCATTAATAAGAATGTACTTCTGGATCTTACACACACAGACATGATGAGCCATATTGCATCCCAGAACGATTTTATGAATAAATATCTTGTCGTCCAGTAGCTTAAAAATGTCCTTACTGGGCGACAGTTTTCCATCACTGGGAGACATTTTGGTCGCCCAGTTATGATGTTAAAAAATGCACTGCTACAGGTGCTATAGTCACAAACGTTAAAAAAATAAAAAAATAAAAATAAAATAGTAGCAGTAGTGGTGGTAGTAGTGGTGGTGGTAGAGGCAGGAGCAGTACTAGTGTTATTAGAAGCAGTAATAGAAGGAGTAATGGTAGGAGTTCTACATTCAAGTTAACAAATAGTGTCCTAATATTCTCATGCGTATTTCATTATGATAAATATATTCATGATTGTACTCGTTAACTGTAGCACCAGCGAGGGGCTACCAAGCATTGCGTCAGTAGCCCCGGCAACAGGAGCAAGGTTCTAAAGAAAACGACTCCTTTACAGCGTAGACTCGTGCAATACTGTGAACAGATAAACGGTACTAAACTAGGCCAACAACGTATGCATAACGGAACTAAACATATAACAGGATAAATGTCTGCTAAAACGAATTTAGAATATAATATTTTACGGAAATTCTTTGTACTGCTGCATAAAACTGCTCATAACATTATCTTATTTTCTTTCTTGGCGTAATAAGTAATCACTTTCCCTCCCATAAATTAATTGTGGAGTCCATAATTGCTGTCTTCTATCGACCACTGTAAAAAGAAAAGAAAAAAAAAGGATATTTGTGACAGGGGCAAAATCCATGTTTCTGCGATGCATCAACAATCTGCACCGCTTGCTTTATCAAGGAATAGCAAACACGCGGCTACACCTTGACTTGGGCAGAAAGATAGGCTATTGGTGATGTTGGTTTGTAGTTCATAATGGTTGCTGATCACTTAGGTTATGCTGCAGAGGTAATGGTGATTGATGGATTAATTCAAGGTTTATAAGAGGAGGTTCATCAACACTTATTTCCATGACTTTTTTTTTAAGTTGAGGCAAATGAAAGGGTGAGTTGTTACGCTTAACCTCTTGAGACCCAGAACGTAATTTTCATTGTAATTTGGGTACCATTAGACGTTTTTTAATGCATGTAAGGAATATTTTATAGATATGAGCTGTTTAGTATCCTTGTCCACTAGTTAATTTGGTATATTCAGTCATTTTTCGTAATTTTATGGCTCGATAACAGACAATTTTATATAGCAAAGGAAAGATCTGGGCGTGAAGGGGTTAATCAAGAGGCAAGGATATTCCTCTCCATTTCTTCAATATTTTATCTTCCCTCCTTCCACTTCCCTTGCTTCCTCACCCTCCAAGAAGCCATTCATCCGTGCAGGTCATCCGTACTTATAAGAAAATTAGTACATACACACACACACACAGACACACGAAAAATAACCCATAGAGTACAAAACATAAAGAAAAAAAATCATCCATCACTGACGCGCACTTCACGCACTCTAACCACACCCTTGAAGATGTAGTTGTAAAG
>JACEEZ010018273.1:102500-112500 GCA_016584305.1 Chionoecetes opilio
AGTAAAAACAAGAGGAGAATGGGAACAAGATAAAGTAGTTGATAATATTGATACATCAAGAGTTTATGAGGAGGAGGAAGAGAAGGAGGACAAGTAATCAAGAAAAACAATGAGGAGAGGACAACATGCAAGCTAGTAGACGCGACATATGAGCTCAGGAAATCAACAACGAGGACAACAACGAGGACGAGAAGGAAATGCTATGGAATTGAGGGATGAGGTTGAGGGTCGTGTACGGGAAGCTCATTAATCCGCCTAATGAGCAGATAATTACCTGCAGGTGAGTCTGAAGCCGCAGGTGTCTCGAGGGGCTCCGTGACACACATTGTTCGCCTAATTAATGATACAGAACGAAAACAGAACCTTTTGTGTGTGTGATTTAGTTCTCGTACGTGTGTGTGTGTGTGTGATTTAGTTCTCGTACGTGTGTGTGTGTGTGTGATTTAGTTCTCGTACGTGTGTGTGTGTGTGTGTGTGTGTGTGTGTGTGTGTGTGTGTGTGTGTGTGTGTGTGTGTGTGTGTGTGTGTGTGTGTGTGTGTGTGTGTGTGTGTGTGTGTGTGTGTGTTTCGGCAGCAATAAACTAACCTGCTACGCCTTTCGGAACTTCCTCCTTGGGCCATTAATACCAAGTCTCCTCCTCACCTTTCTCACCTCGCCTCCCTCCAGGGCCCTTCCTCCCACTACAGAGGTCCCGTGGCAGGGTAATGAGCTAATGGGCTTCCAGAAACGTGCGAACAGGCAGTGAAAATGTGCAGTAAAACTAAGTGCAAATCCCTGTTCCGTTTCAACGCCACCTCCCACCACCCTTCCTTGCCGTGGCCTACACAGAGGTGAGCCAAGTTACCTGAGGGGCCGCAAATTCTTAGGTTTTATGAAAATCTCCAGGAATTTTGTATTTCTTTTATAAATGAAGATGCTTACTCTCTCTGGGTGGGCTGTGGTGTGAAGGGCAGCCTTTCCCTTCTTAAAATACAGAGTCTCTTAAATAGAGTATAGAAACATTAATAAAATCAAGTTTTTTTCGTAAATGCCAAAACCCACTTAAATACAACTACGGTAATAACCAATAAATGACAATTAAAACAACAACAAAAGCTGCTATTACACATGCATTCACTCATGAACTAGAAATTTCACATACTAAAAACTTCATACCACCATTACTGAAACCAAATTACTATCATCACCACCAAAAACTTCATACCACCATTACTGAAACCAATATTTACTATCATCACCACTGTCAAAAAATTCTCACCACCATCACTGCAACCAATAATTATTACTACCATCATCACCATCACTTCAAAAGCATAATAATAACGCCTCAGGAGAAAACGCAGACAGGGGAGGAGGGAAGGAGAGAACGAGACAGGGGAGGAGGGAAGGAGAGAGCGAGACAGGGGAGGAGGGAAGGAGAGAACGAGACAGGGGAGGAGGGAAGGAGAGAGCGAGACAAGGGAGGAGGGAAGGAGAGAGCGAGACAGGGGAGGAGGGAAGGAGAGAGCGAGACAGGGGAGGAGGGAAGGAGAGAGCGAGATAGGGGAGGAGGAAGGAGAGAACGAGACAGGGGAGGAGGGAAGGAGAGAGCGAGACAGGGGAGGAGGGAAGGAGAGAACGAGACAGGGGAAGAGGGAAGGAGAGAGCAAGACAGGGGAGGAGGGAAGGAGAGAGCGAGACAGGGGAGGAGGGAAGGAGAGAGCGAGACAGGGGAGGAGGGAAGGAGAGAACGAGACAGGGGAGGAGGGAAGGAGAGAAGGAGACAGGGGAGGAGGGAAAGAGAGAAGGAGACGGGAGGAGGGAGGAGCGATGAGGCGGTGGTGTGGCGTCGCAAATGAACTTCCAGCACAAAACTTTCCTTGGGAGTGCAAAATGTAATAGCATCCTCTGACCTGCCTCCTCATTTTACTCTGAGTTAGAAAACAAGTTTGTGAAGGGAAGAAAACTGTTGAATCTCTGCTCTTGTCGTGTCCCTGTAATAATACACTAGTTTTCTCTCTCTCTCTCTCTCTCTCTCTCTCTCTCTCTCTCTCTCTCTCTCTCTCTCTCTTCTCTCTCTCTCTCTCTCTCTCCCTAAAAAAAAAAAAACTGGGAAATCTCTGCTCTTGTGCCCCTGTAAATACACTAGTTCTCTCTCTCTCTCTCTCTCTCTCTCTCTCTCTCTCTCTCTCTCTCTCTCTCTCTCTCTCTCTCTCTCTCTCTCTCTCTCTCTCTCTCTCTCTCTCTCTCTCTCTCTCTCTCTCTCTCTCTCTCTCTCTCTCAGTGGGAAGACACGTGTGTGCTCATTAATGCAAATGAGGAAGACAAGCTGAAGATAAGAGAAAACTTGCATTAAAACACTTGCTTCCTGCTCATGAGTTGAAATGAGTTCTCGGCATTTTTATCAAGCTGAGAATGTCGTTTATATTGAACGATAACTATTATTTGCGACGAAAAAGTTAGTTTTAGTGTCTTTTCCTTACCATTCTCCTTCACTATGAGTTTGTCTTGCTCTCCATTTCACTCCTTTTATATTTTATCTTCTCTGTCCCTTTATTAATCTATATATCTAACCTTTCATTACAATATAATAGCACCAAATGTATTAGCCCATCAACATCTCTCTCTCTCTCTCTCTCTCTCTCTCTCTCTCTCTCTCTCTCTCTCCTTCTCTCTCTCCTCTCTCTCTCTCTCTCTTCTATTCTTCTCTCCCTCTCTCTCTCTCTCTCTCTCTCTCTCTCTCTCTCTCTCTCTCTCAGCCTTCAGGTATTGTATTCCCCCAGAGTCTCCTGATATCTCCAATTATCCCTTGTCTGTAGCATCCCTCTCTCACGCCTCATACTCCCACTCCTCCCTCTCTCACGCCTCATACTCCCACTCCTCCCTCTCTCACGCCTCATACTCCCACTCCTTCCTCACTCACGCCTCATACTCCCACTCCTCCCTCTCTCACGCCTCATACTCCCACTCCTCCCTCACTCACGCCTCATACTCCCACTCCTCCCTCTCTCACGCCTCATACTCCCACTCCTCCCTCACTCACGCCTCATACTCCCACTCCTCCCTCTCTCACGCCTCATACTCCCCTCCTCCCTCACTCACGCCTCATACTCCCACTCCTCCCTCTCTCACGCCTCATACTCCCACTCCTCCCTCTCTCACGCCTCATACTCCCACTCCTCCTTCACTCACGCCTGATACTCCCACTCCTCCCTCTCTCACGCCTCATACTCCCACTCCTCCCTCACTCACGCCTCATACTCCCACTCCTCCCTCTCTCACGCCTCATACTCCCACTCCTCCCTCTCTCACGCCTCCCACTCCCACTCCTCCCTCTCTCACGCCTCATACTCCCACTCCTCCCTCTCTCACGCCTCACACTCCCACTCCTCCCTCTCTCACGCCTCATACTCCCACTCCTCCCTCTCTCACGCCTCATACTCCCACTCCTCCCTCTCTCACGCCTCATACTCCCACTCCTCCCTCTCTCACGCCTCACACTCCCACTCCTCCCTCTCTCACGCCTCATACTCCCACTCCTCCCTCTCTCACGCCTCACACTCCCACTCCTCCCTCTCTCACGCCTCATACTCCCACTCCTCCCTCTCTCACGCCTCACACTCCCACTCCTCCCTCTCTCACGCCTCACACTCCCACTCCTCCTCACTCACGCCTCATACTCCCACTCCTCCCTCTCTCACGCCTCATACTCCCACTCCTCCCTCTCTCACGCCTCATACTCCCACTCCTCCCTCACTCACGCCTCATACTCCCACTCCTCCCTCTCTCACGCCTCATACTCCCACTCCTCCCTCACTCACGCCTCATACTCCCACTCCTCCCTCACTCACGCCTCATACTCCCACTCCTCCCTCTCTCACGCCTCATACTCCCACTCCTCCCTCCTCACGCCTCATATTCCCACTCCTCCCTCACTCACGCCTCATACTCCCACTCCTCCCCTCACTCACGCCTCATACTCCCACTCCTCCCTCACTCACGCCTCATACTCCCACTCCTCCCTCTCTCACGCCTCATACTCCACTCCTCCCTCTCTCACGCCTCACACTCCCACTCCTCCCTCACTCACGCCTCATACTCCACTCCTCCCTCACTCACGCCTCATACTCCCACTCCTCCCTCTCATCACGCCTCATACTCTCACTCCTCCCTCTCTCACGCCTCATACTCCCACTCCTCCCTCTCTCACGCCTCATACTCCAACTCCTCTCTCTCTCACGCCTCATACTCCCACTCCTCCCTCTCTCACGCCTCATACTCTCACTCCTCCCTCTCTCACGCCTCATACTCCCACTCCTCCCTCTCTCACGCCTCATACTCCCACTCCTCCCTCTCTCACGCCTCATACTCTCACTCCTCCCTCTCTCACGCCTCACACTCCCACTCCTCCCTCTCTCACGCCTCATACTCCCACTCCTCCGTCTCAATCGTGCCTCCAGCCACTCCTCACATCTACCTCAACCCACGTTCCTCTCACACCAAGAATTCCTCCTCGGATATATTATGTGGAACTGCAATATGTACCTCGTCTCCCAGGTAACCCCAGGCACACGCTAACACAATCTCCAGTGCTCACCCAGTCACCTGCAAAGGTACGTCGCCTTGAGGTTGTCGAGGCATTCATACCACGAACCTTTATCCTCTTATCCTATCCTTATCGTATCCTTATCGTATCCTTATCGTATCTTATCCTATCTTTATCCTCTTATAGTTATCATCAGCTTTCCCTTCAGCCTATTTTCCTCTGTTTACTCAATATCTGGAGGCGTTATAGAAGTCACATTATTCCACATGTGCGTCCTTATCGACCTCTCTAAAAAATTACTCTACTGATGGAAGGATGAGAAAGAGGAGGAGGAAGAGGAGGAGAAAAAGAGGGAGAAAGAGATGGCAGAAGAAGAAGAAGAATAAGAACAAGAAGGTGAAGAAGAAGAAGAAGAAGAAGAAGAAGAAGAAGAAGAAGAAGAAGAAGAAGAAGAAGAAGAAGGTGAAGAAGAAGAAGGAGAAGATGATGATGAAATTTTTAATGAGCTATACAAGTAATGGATGAGTTTATGGTATACGACTTACAATAGACAGTATACTCATATCGCATCCTTTTTCTGCTTTTTGGAGGGCACAAGAGCGAGGAGGAGGAAGAGGAGAGGAGGAGGAGGAGGAGGAGGAGGAGGAGGAGGAGGAACGGAGGAAGGAGGTGTGGATGGAATATTTAAAGTCCTTCCTGAGTCATCTATAACGATCAGCTTCCCTTGCCCTATTCTCCTTCCGTTTCTTCTCTTAAAGGAGGAAAGCAGGAAGGGAGGGAAGGAAGGAAGGAGGATAGAATGTGGAGAGCCTGCTGTGATGGAGAAAGGAGGGAGGGAGGGTCTCTCTCTCTCTCTCTCTCTCTCTCTCTCTCTCTCTCTCTCTCTCTCTCTCTCTGAAGCGATAGTATATCAAGGGTTTCCTCCTCTTGTTCTTCTCTCCCTCTCTATCTCTCTACCCTTCCGTCTTTTCTTTGCCCTCCCTTTATCTCGCTCTCTTACCACTTCTCTTCTCTCTCCTCTACTCTCTCAAGTCTCTCGCTTCTCCTCTTCTAGTCTCTCCAAACTTCAATATTCCTCCATCTTTCCTCTTGTATTTCTTATTTTCAGTTCCACGTTAAAAATAATCACTCATTTCAAATTTTCTCCTCCTCCTCCTCCTCCTCCTCCTCCTCCTCCTCCTTCCTCCTCCTCCTCCTCCTCCTCCTCCTCCTCCTCCTCCTCCTCAATATGCCGTTCAATTCTGGTCGCCCTGTTTCGTAAAAGATCAAGCCAAATTGGAATCAGTGCAAAGAAGAGCAACCAAACAAATTCCATCTCTGCGAAATTCATCTTATGAAGAGAGACTGCGGAAACTTAATATGTTTTCCTTAAAGGATCGTAGAATCCGTGGGGACTTGATAGAAACCTTTAAGATCCTAAAAGGTTTTGATGTCATTAATCAAGAGGACCTATTCGAGCTTTCAACTCAAGTGACAACAAGAAATAATGGTTTAAAACTAAACGGTCAACGTTGCATCACCGATCTCCGTAAAAATTATTTCAATGTTAGAGTCGTTGATCGATGGAACAAGTTACCAGCAAATGTTGTCGGAGCCAACACAATAACTACATTCAAAAACAGACTTGACGCGCACTGTAAAGTAAATGGGTATTGATAGTGCGAATTCGTATCTAGTCCCCCGTATCGATTAGTTGTAGTGGTAATGGTAGTTGTAGTTAGTATTTTTCATATCCTATCATTCTGCACTATGAAACTTCCATGTTCCTATCCTCTTTAGGGACATGGTATCATTTTCCAACTGTTTTCTTACAAGTAGTTGATAGTTAGTAGTATGTAGTTCAGCAGATACCCTCGCTATGGACCAATAGGTCTCCTGGTGTCTGTTACTCCTATGTAATCCTATGTAATCCTCCTCCTCCTTCTTTAACCAATAATTAGTTCGTTAATGATCACGTCAAAGCAACGTAAGGAGTCTCTTTACGTTTCCTCTTCTGATGTTTCTTCATTCTCAATCCTTTACCTTCCTCTCTTATAGTGTTGTCTTTATTAATTTGGTCTTATTGATATTTTTCTAGTTAATTTATCTACTTTTCTTCTATTTCCTTTCCCATTTTCCTCCTCTTCCTTCATCCTTGAAGCACCACCCTTGAACTTCCACACTGAGCCTACACCAACACTACATTAGACCTCATAACACACAGATAGTCCCGAGTTAACAGTTACCACTACTACTCTCGACCTGTGACGGGCTGTGGATCAGTAAGGGTCCTGACAGTTAGTGACCACCATCGGGATTTAAGGTACCAGGGGTCACTGCTGCAGCGGGCATTGAAGTGTACGGCGTCCTACATGGAAAGTACACAATCCGCATTGGATTGAACGGAGCTGGGGCCTGATTGACTGCTGCTTCCCAAGAAAGCGCCAGCCAAGGCTGCCGCACCACCCTTGAACCTCCACACTGTGTTCCCACCATTACAAAACACACATAACATGATCCTACTATCAAGCAATAAACCTACCCCCACAAACTAGTAGTAGTTAGCCATAGATTACAGCTTTTCAGCTTTCTTTTCCGGCCAGCTTCGGCTGGAGGGATGGGTGGGTGGGGAGGAGCCTTCTACTTTCCTATCCTTTCTCTCTTATTATCTAGTTAGTGTAGTGTAGTTAAAGCAAACAGTCTTGTAAGGACCTATCGGTCTGTTGCCGTTTGTGTTTCCTTTGTAATCCTTTGTAATCCTTAACCCCAGGGAACAATCCTCTCTATTATGCATTCCTCTACAACTCTCATCTCCCTTCCCCTATTCCCATCCTTCCCTTTCCTCTCCCCTACTCCCATCCATCCCTTTCCTCTCCCTCTACTCCCATCCTTCCCTTTCCCCTTTCCACCACCACCCTCCCTTCGTCTCTCTCTTGGGGGTGTAGCGTCCCTCCCCTACGCGTGTCATCTTGTGAAGATGTATCTGTTGTCTATTTAATAGGTCATGTGTGTGTGTGTGTGTGTGTGTGTGTGTGTGTGTGTGTGTGTGTGTGTGTGTGTGTGTGTGTGTGTGTGTGTGTGTGTGTGTGTGTGTGTGTGTGTGTGTGTGTGTGTGTGTGTGTGTGTGTGTGTGTGTGTGTGTGTGTGTGTGTGTGTGTGTGTGTGTGTGTGTGTGTGTGTGTGTGTGTGTGTGTGTGTGTGTGTGTGTGTGTGTGATCATTATTTTTTTCTACATATGTACACTTTTTTAAAAGATAATTTCTTTCTTCCTATATACACTTTTATTCATAATTTGTTTCCAATGCGTCATTTCCTGCTTTTCCGTTAAGCAGTTTGAGTCTCACAGATCCGTATTAAGATAATTGCTTCTGGACTGAAAAAAAATATATATGCAATAATTTCACGACATTTTTTTTAAAGCTGTCACCTTCAGAGATTAGCGAAATCATTAGCAAATTATTTATTTTTACTGTATCTTTCAGCGAATATACGAGCGAGATATGCAGACAACGTTCATTTCATCGAAACTATATGAATATAATTTTATAATCAACTAAATTTTTTACTTAATATCATATAATATTTCAAAATATGTTATTTCTAGAAGGTAATGAATTTCTATGATAATGTGATATGAACAATTTCCACGTCAACAGGAATATCACACTGATTCCCTGTCCTCCTTGTCCTCTGTCTCAATACTTTCTTCCTAACATCTTCGTTCTCTCTGCCTAACTTTTATATTTTCTGTCCTTAACCTCTGTCCACCCTTCTTCTTCTTCTTCTTCTTCTTCTTCTTCTTCTTCTTCTTCTTCTTCTTCTTCTTCTTCTTCTTCTTCTTCTTCTTCTTCTTCTTCTTCTTCTTCTTCTTCTTCTTCTTCTTCTTCTTCTTCTTCTTTCTTCTTTTTCTTCTTCTTCTTCTTCTTCTTCTTCTTCTTCTTCTTCTTCTTCTTCTTCTTCTTCTTTTCTTCTTCTTCTTCTTCTTCTTCTTCTTCTTCTGCCATCTTCTTCTTCTTCTTCTTCTTCTGCCTCTTCTTCTTCTTCTTCTTCTTCTTCTTCTTCCTCTACTACTTCTTCTTCTTCTTCTTCTTCTACTTCTTCTTCTTCTTCTTCTTCTTCTTCTTCTTCTTCCACCACGTTCATCCCGAAGGTAAATAAAGTAATTGGTGTTTGATAAAGCCTGAGTGAATGATAATGTTCAGGTTGTATTTCCCCCCTCAAATATACCAAGGGGAAACATTCACGGCCGCCAGAAACACAAGGGCAAGCAGGCACCTTCCTCCTCCTCCAACGATCATACGCCCGCATTGTAAAAGAAAAAAAACATTCAAAAGAGGCGTGGAGAAAATGTTGATATATTTTCACTTTACTGTAAAATCTCATAGACAGAGCACGTATCTTCCACTTCCGGCCTTTCTACGGGGGGGGTGAAACTTTTATGAATATTTCCTATCATTCTGTATTTCTCTCCTCTTTTCTCTCCTCCCTTCCACTTCCGGGCCTTCGAGAGGGGGGGAGGGGTGAAACTTTTATGAATCATCCCTATCGTCCTCTATTTATATGCCTCTTTTCTCTCCTCCCTTCCACTAACCCCTGACATACTCCCCTACATGAATCCACCACTTCCTTCTATCATTTGGTCGCAATTCACACTTCATTACACGATTAAAACATGATATATAAACGTGTGATAAAAGTTCCCTTAATCCAGATCCTTTCTCATCCCGGTTTATTGGGATCTCATTAGCTCTTCATCCCTGCTCACTGGCATGGAAAGAAGGGAGGGAGGGAGGGAGGGAGGGAGGGAGGGAGGGAGGGAGGGAGGGAGGGAGGGAGGGAGGAGGGAGGAGGGAGAGAGGGAGGGAGGAAGGAGGGAGGGAGCACGAGAGAAGACCAAATAAGAAGAAAAAAAATAAGGAAAAAAGTAGGGTAAGAAAGGGACGTCTTGTAGCTAACAAAAAAATATCCTCTCCTCTCTTCTCTCTCTCTTCTCTCTCTCTCTCTCTCTCTCTCTCTCTCTCTCTCTCTCTCTCTCTCTCTCTCTCTCTCTCCTCTCTCTCTCTCTCTCTCTCTCTCTCTCTCTCTCACTATTTTCCTCGGCATTGATGAGACGAGAAGGGGACAGAAGAACAAGAGATATGAAGGGGAGAGAAAATAAACAAATGAGGAAAGCAAAAAATTAAAAAAAGACATAGACCAGATGGAAACACAATCTTCACTATAATGTGTAATGAACGAGACTGTAAATAAGGGAAAAAAATCAAGAAAAAACAGAGAAGTTTGTAGGATAAGAGGAAAATTATACAGGACGTGATGAAACGAATGAAATACACACACACACACACACACACCACACGCACACGCACACGCACACGCACACACACACACAAAGGTACTGCTTACAAGAGACGAAAATGCTGTGCTCATTAGGGCGTAATTGCTCACCTTTGCAATTTGAATCCATTTACCTGTTTTTCTCGTGTTTACCTTTGCAA
>JACEEZ010018273.1:122500-125000 GCA_016584305.1 Chionoecetes opilio
GTTCAGTCTCGCTATTGTCACTGTCAGCATTACATACGTTCCTTCATACCTTTCTTCCTGATTTTAGCTTCTCTTCTTATTGTTCCTTATTCTTCCTTCTTATTCTTCCTTCTTCCTTGGCCTCTTTAACATTATTTTGTCTCCTTCGTCTTCACCAAACTCCTTTTCCTTTTTTCTTACGTTTATTTTTTTTTATCTCTTCACCTTTTTTTATATTTTTTATTCGTGTTTTGCTTTCCACTTTAAAGGACTTGAGTCTTCTAAAAGTTTTCTTCCACCTTCAAATTTTCTTATTTTTCACATCATGACACACATTACACTCAAAAACCTCTCTCTCTCTCTCTCTCTCTCTCTCTCTCTCTCTCTCTCTCTCTCTCTCTCTCGTCTCTCTCTCTCTCTCTCTCTCCTCTCTCTCTCTCTCTCTCTCTCTCTCTCTCTCTCTCTCTCTCTCTCTCTCTCTCTCTCTCTCTCTCTCTCTCTCTCTCTCTCTCTCTCTCTCTCTCTCTCTGCCTTACCCACACGATCGTTAATCATCCTCACACCAACAGCTCTCCCCTCCTCTCTCTCCCTTCATTTTCCTACTTTCCCCATTCTCCCACTTTCCTTCCCTAAATCTTCCCTCTCTCGCCACCTACCCCCCACCACCACCACCACCCCACACCACCACCACCACCACCACCACCACCACCACCACCCACCACCCCATAATCCCTTTCACACTCACCTGGCTACGACCATTCATCACACCACACTTCATGTATGTTTAGAAATATTATACAGAGAGAGAAAAAGGGAGAGAGAGAGAGAGAGAGAGAGAGAGAGAGAGAGAGAGAGAGAGGAGAGAGAGAGAGAGAGAGAGGAGAGAGAGAGAGAGAGAGAGGAGAGAGAGAGAGAGAGAGAGAGAGAGGAAAGAGAGAGAGGTGCTTGGTATTTTGGTATTGAATCTCCACATTTTCTCATTTGATTTCTCTCTCTTTCTCTCTTTTTTTTCTCTCTCACTGACATATAAGACGGATAGTTCTAAGGTTTAACGAGAAAATTGCATCAAGGAACAGAAACCAGGTCACACGAAAGGAAAAAAAAGGCAGGAGTATAAAAACATAATAAAAGAAAGAATTGGTGCAATGATAAGGGAACGTAACAAAAGAACCCCCAAAATGGTAACCCAAAAGAAAAAGAATAAGTGAACCAACGAGGAGAATGAGCAAAGTGCAAAACCGAATCACAGGGGAAAATATGGAGTTGAAAAGTGCAGAAATAGAGCTCTGGAAATTGGAGATAAGAGATGGGAGAGGGAGGGGGAGGAGGAGGAGGAGGAGGGGAGGAGGAGGAGGAGGAGGAGGAGGAGGAGGAGGAGGAGCGGAACTGGCGTAAAAGAGGGAGAAACGAAAAGACAAGAATTAAGATAAGGACGTGGGAAAGGTGGAATAAAAATATAAGGAAGGAGAGAATATGAAAAATTAGAAAAATGAGAACTGGAAGAAGTGAAAAAGGTGGAGGAACAGCAGGTAATGAGGCGTTAGGAGCTAAATTTGTCTTACCATAATGTCATACTAACACATTTAACATTAATCTGATAATCTTGCCCAATACACCCAGCCAGAATCCTCATCATTCATCCCTCACCCCTGTATCCTAGTCATCACCATATCAGAAGTTCCCTTCACAGGGCACTGTCACGTCATCAGTCAGCCAAGCCATCGTCAGCCAGTCAATCATTATCAGAAGTCGTCACAGAACTTTTAGCAGGGCCAGCTTTTTTGTCAGACTGTGATAACACAAACTACTCACTGACTGTTTTACGACTTTCTACAGAGAGAGAGAGAGAGAGAGAGAGAGAGAGAGAGAGAGAGAGAGAGAGAGAAGAGAGAGAGAGAGAGAGAGAGAGAGAGAGAGAGAGAGAGAGAGAGAGAGAGAGAGAGAGATACTATAAATCAATGTATCGTGAAAGAAAACGAGAAGTAAACATTGCCTTTCGTCAGTCGAGAGAAAATACTTGTAATACAAAATTTTACCTTTGCATATAAAATGCCTACTTAAACCAAACCAACACACCATACGAATTGATGGAAAACTCATATAAAGAAAAATGTATGTAAACTAGAATATTAATTTTTCACTTAAATGTTGCAAACTTGACGATAAAATAATGGTAGCTTGAGATTGACTGTTGTTGTTCATATTCATGTTACACAATGAAAGCTATTGAAGGCATTTTAGGGTGTTAAAAGACACGGAGGACAACTATCATTATACAAAAGTTCATGTCAATATACGTATTTCCTCTGAAGTAAAAAAAAAAAAAACATGTCAGTATTATTTCCTCTGAAGTTAAAAACAAAAAAACACACAAAAATATTAAATTCCATGACTGTGACCAAAACTCTTTGCTTTAAAATACTTCATCTAAATAATTCACTTTCAAAACTTTAAAAAAATAAATTGCCTCACTCATTGCAAATTCCACACGAATTTATTCTGACCTAAACAAATAGAGAAT
>JACEEZ010018273.1:130000-132500 GCA_016584305.1 Chionoecetes opilio
TACATTTCAACTCTATTCCCAAACCACTACAACTACATTCCATCCTCTGCCTGACTCTTAAATTCACAAAAGAAATATTCTTTTAATGTTTATTTTTCCTCTCGCTGGTGGAAGAGAGGTTGCGAAGGAGGGTGGACGGGTGGTTGCGCAATCCTGCCCTTGACCTTCCCGCACCTCGCCCTCCACCCACACGTTTTCCACTCCACATTCCTCCATTGGCCGTGACCTGGTGGAATGGAGAGGGATATGGGGAGGGAAAACCGCGATGGGAGAGGCGGGAAGGGGATAAGGGGCCAGGGAGGAGTGATGGGAGGGGCGGGAAAGGGATAAAGGGCATAAAGAGAGCGATGAGAGAAGAGGGAAAGGGAATAAGGGGAAATAAAGTAAGGGGAAAAGGGGAAATAAAAACAAGGAACGACGAAAGAGGATGGAAAGGGAATAAGGGGTAAAGAGAGAGCGATTGGAGGGTACGGAGTTGTAATAAGGGCAAGGGAAGGAGTGATATAGGAAAGGAAGGGGCAGGGAAGGAGCGATATAGGGAAAAAGGGCTGGGAGGGAGCGATATAGGAAAGGAAGGGCTGGGAGGGAGCGATATAGGGAAAAGGGGCTGGGAGGAGCGATATAGGAAGGAAGGGCTGGGAGGGAGCGATATAAAGGAAGGCTGGAGGGAGCGATATAGGAAAGGAAGGGCTGGGAGCGATATAGGAAAGGAAGGGGCTGGAGGAGCGATATAGGAAAGGAAGGGGCTGGGAGGGAGCGATATGGAAAGGAATGGCGGGGACGATATAGGAAAGGAAGGGGCTGGGAAGGAGCGATATAGGAAAGAAGGGGCCGGAGGGAGGTGGGAAAGGAAGGACTGGGAGGAGCGATATAGAGAAGAAGGGGTGGAGGGAGCGATATAGGGAAGGAAGGGCTGGGAGGGAGCGATATAGGAAGGAAGGGGCTGGAGGGAGCGATATAGAAGGAAGGGGCCGGGAGGGAGCGATATAGGAAAGGAAGGGGCTGGGAGGGAGCGATATAGGGAAGGAAGGGGCTGGGAGGGAGCGATATAGGAAAGGAAGGGGCTGGGAGGGAGCGATATAGGAAAGGAAGGGGCTGGGAGGGAGCGATATAGGGAAGGAAGGGGCTGGGAGGGAGCGATATAGGAAAGGAAGGGGCAGAGAAGAAGCGAAGGGAGAGGAAGAAGAGGGAAGAAGGGGAAGGGAAAGAGCAATAGACGAGGAAGAAGAGGGAGTAAAGGGATTGGAGAGAGCGATGGGTGATAATGGAAAGGGAACAAGGAACGAAAAGCCGAGAAAGTAAGAAAGGAAGGGAGAAAGCGGAATAAGAGAGGATGGGGAAGAGATCATGACTAAAAGAAGGAAAATATGGATAAAAAAAGACCAGAGAATTTTTTTTAGAAAAACTACAGGAGTGGAAAAAAAGGGGGAAGGACGCGAAGTGGAGGCAAAGGACAAAAATAGGTGGAATAGATGAACCGTGATCCACCTCAGTCCAGTGTAATCCAGACCTTTTAGGAGACTGGTAAGGGATCCCAGACTGCCACTTCACACTTTCATCGTCTTAACCAACACTTGTCACCCAGATTCACAAAGACCCTGACGAGACTTATATTTCCACTTATTCCCGACCACCTCCTCGTTCTTGTTGTTGTCGTAGTCCCTCCTCCTCCTCCTCCTCCTCCTCCTCCTCCTCCTCTCCTCCTCCTCCTCCTTCTTCCTCCTCCTCTCCTTCTCCTCCTCCTCCTCCTCCTTTTCCTCCCCTCCTTCTCTCACCCTCCTCCTCCCCTCCTTTTTCTCCTCCTCCTCCTCCTCCTCCTCCTCCTCCTCCTCCTCCTCCTCCTCCTCCTCCTCCTCCTCCTCCTCCTCCTCCTCCTCCTCTTGCCTCCTCCTCCTCCTCCTCCTCCTCCTCTTGTCGCCAGGGTCTGTGTGCTCGCTGGAAAGTGTCCTCTTCAAGTGTTTGCTTAAGGCTCATTCACATGCATAATTCTGCTCACGGTCTGGAAAGCTCACTTCCACAACACTGCATCTTTAAACACTGCCGAGGGATTACATGAACTAAACAGGTCAGGCAAATAAGTGTGCGCTGAGCTTTGCGGTTTTTTGCTTTTTTGGCAGACAGACTTTGTTTTGTTTTTTGGTTTTGTTAAGCTTTTTTTATTAAATAGTTTTTTTCTATTTACGTCCTTGTATCCTTTGAATGCATCAGAATTTTTTTTTCTTCAGTGTTTACATGAAAAGGGAAATACAAGATGATTTTAAATAGAAAACACACACACACACACACACACACACACACACACACACACACACACACACACACACACACACACACACACAGGAGGAAGAGATAAGGAAAAGCAAAGAAAAGGAGGAAGAAAAAGAGACGAAGAAGAGGAAAAAGCCTGTAATAACCCTTGTAATTCTGCATATCTTCAGTAATTTCAGTATTCATTGTAGGCACCAAATAAGTACTCGATGCCCACAAATAGAATATCAAT
>JACEEZ010018273.1:137500-147500 GCA_016584305.1 Chionoecetes opilio
CTTACTGAAGATTGGAGGAAAGTTCAATAAATAAAAGAGAAGTAGGCGATATTAACAGAAATATCCAAAAAGAAAACTTAGCGAAAAATATCTATATACACGACAGCACGAAAAACACATGAACAAAAAAATACATCAACTTGAGGAGAATGTAGAAGAGGAAAGAAAGCCTGAGGGAAAGAAAGGATACCCAAAACAACACACAAAGAATGAAAGAGAGGGATGGGAAAGTGACAGGCATGGGAAAGTGACAGGGATGGGAAAGTGACAGGGATGGGAAAGTGACAGGGATGGGAAAGGACAGGGATGGGAAAAAGGGCAGGGATGGGAAAGTACAGGATGGGAAAGTGACAGGAGGGGAAAATGACAGGGTGGGAAAAGTGACAGGGATGGGAAAGTGACAGGGATGGGAAAGTGACAGGGATGGCAAAGTGACAGGGATGGGAAAGTGACAGGGATGGGAAAGTGACGGGGAGGGAAAGGACAGGAGGGGAAAAGGACGGGGAGGGGAAAGGACAGGGGGGAAAGGACGGGAGGGGAAAGGAAGGGGATGGGAAAGTACGGGAGGGGAAATGACAGGGAGGGGAAAGTGACAGGGATGGGAAAGTGACAGGGATGGGAAAGAGACATGGATGGGAAAGTGACAGGGATGGGAAAGTGACAGGGATGGGAAAGTGACAGGGATGGGAAAGTGACAGGGAGGGGGAAAGTAAAGGGGGAGGGAAAAAGTGACAGGGATGGGAAAGAGAGGGATGGGAAAGTGACAGGGATGGGAAAGTGACAGGGATGGGAAAGTGACAGGGATGGGAAAGTGACAGGGATGAGAAAGTGACAGGGATAGGAAAGAGAGGGATGGGAAAGTGACAGGGATGGGAAAGTGACAGGGATGGGAAAGTGACACAAAAAGAATATAAAGCTATGGAAAAAGAGGCAATAAGGTGGATGATGAGACACAGGAAAGGCAGAAGGTGGATAGGGAGGAGATAACTGAAGAGGTACTCAAGAAGGACAAAGAGGACGATGAGAAGGACGGAGAGTGGTGAGGCGCTACCATCCCCTCCTTTTTCTTTTCTTTTTAGCTTTATTTACACCTATTACATTTAAACATAGAAGCAAACAAAAACAAAGGATATAATATAAAATAAAATAGAATAAAAAAAATAAAAAAACATTGATGACCTCCTCCTTCTTTTTATCCATGAAGAGGTGGGTCGCTTTCTAGCATGGACGGAAAAGCCAGTTTGAAGGTTAACTTGACGTTGGACGAACCTCTGTACTGACTAAGACATGTGCACTAAGACGGCTCTAAGCACTAAACATCCAGAGATTACAACGTGTACAAGTAAGTGAGAGGAGGGGAAGACAAGTAGTGAAGGAAGAGAGGAGAAGAGGAAGACAAGTAGTGGAGGAAGAGGAAGACAAGTAGTGGAGGAAGAGGAAGACAAGTAGTGGAGGAAGAGGAAGACAAGTAGTGGAGGAAGAGGAAGACAAGTAGTGGAGGAAGAAGAAGACAAGTAGAAGAGGAAGAGAAGAGAAGAGGAAGACAAGTAGTGGAGGAAGAAGAAGAGAAGTAGAAGAGGAAGAGAAGAGAAGAGGAAGACAAGTAGTGGAGGAAGAGGAAGACAAGTAGTGGAGGAAGAGGAAGACAAGTAGTGGAGGAAGAGGAAGACAAATTTAGTGGAGGAAGAGGGACAAAATAGTGGAGGAAGAGGAAGACAAGGTGGGGGAAAAGGGAAACAAGTGTGGAGGAAAAAGGAAAGAAAAGAGAAGGGAAGAAAGAAAGAGGAAAAAGTAGGGGGGAAGAGGAAGACAAGTAGTGGAGGAAGAGGGAAACAGTAGTGGGGAAGAAGAAAACAATAGAAGAGGAAAAAGAAGAGAAGAGGAAGACAATAGTGGAGGGGAAAAGGGGACAAGTAGGGAGGAAGGGAAAACAATAGGGAGGAAGAGGAAGAAAGAGAAAAGGGGAAAGAAAAGAAAGGAAGCAAGTAAGGGGAAACACATATAGGATAACCTCAAGTACCAGGGGAAATTTGAAAAAAGCAAGAGAATAGGAACGCAAGAGAAGATAATATTCAATACAAAAAACAGTGAAAGGAACAAGCGTGAATTAGACGTCATCGCAGGTAACATACACGTACAGAACAAAGAACAAACACGGGACAAAACATTCACATCAAAACATTTTCACCGTACCAACATAACGCTATCCGATATGTCATTTTAGATCAAAGACTATCCCCAACAAAAAACACACACACACACACACACACACACACCACACACACACACACACACACCCCACACACACACACACACACCACCAACAATAACAACACCACACACCACACACCAACACACACACACACACACACACCTAACAGATGGGGAAACAACAGGGGACATACCCCGTACACAGATCAAAAAAAGGGTTTATTATGTCTTTGCCTCCCCAAATCCCCCCCCCCACCCTTCCCCGCCCCCCAACCCCCCACCAGCCGCCCACCCACACCCACACCACACGCCCACCCACACCCACACGCCCCCTACACCCCCAAAGGGGCCCTTTTTTACGGGAGTGGAAACGATGCCTGGTTTAACGGAAATTGTCATCATACTCCCTAATGCGCGTGACGGACTGCCGAGGATGCGCTGAGGGGGAAGCTTAACGGGGGCGATAAGAAAGGCAGCAAAAAATAATTAAATTTAGAAACGGGTATTGTGTAGTTTAAGGGAGATGAAAGGGAAAGTAATAATGGTGGCGTGTGGGGATTAGGGATTAATTAAAGGGGGGTGGAAATAACTGAAAAGGGCGGAAAAAGGAAAATGTGTTTATGGGTTGATTGAAGACGATAAAATAGTAATTGGTGAGACAGGAAAAAATATATAGTATAATTAAGTTATACATATATATTAATATATATAATTTTAATAATTATATATATATTATATATATTTTAATATATAATAATATATGAGGTTGTTTAAAAGGGGGCAAAAAAAACCCTCGTCATTTCTTCGGGGGGTTTTTTTATGATGTGTGTGTGCAACGTTTGCCAAGGCACTTGCCATCATCGTGCCTTGGGGGAAAAAGTTGCACGCACACATAGGAAACCCCAAGAAAGACGAGGTTTTTGCCGCCTGAACAACCTCATGTATCAATTTTAACCCAAAATATATTAGAATATAATAAAAAAAATTATATTAAAAAATATATTATAATATATATATAAAATTTTATATATATATTTTATATATATATATAATATATAATATATATATAAATATAAAGTATTGTCAGAGTTGCAAGGAAATGACTAGTTTACTGAGTTCATAATGAATTGGCAAAACAAGGAATGTATTGGTGCAGACAGTCTCCAATATCAAATAAGTCCGAGCAAAGCGATAACTGGTTTTGAAGGTTCCCAGTTAATCAGGTGTCCGAGTGATGAAATGATTGGTTTAAAGTCCCTAATCATGTTATTGTCCAAACAAGGCAATGATTGGTTTAGAACGTTCTCGATGGTAGTGTTTTCTTCCCATCATTTATATTCCCGATCATAAATACATTTCCTCTACTTAGCACTACGATATAGGCTAAACAAAAACGAAATAAAAATCATTGAATGTAATACGATCTCATTCACAGAAGCTTTATATACTGACAAGAAAATACAAAACAAAATCACCTTAATAAGAAATACATTTTCTGAAATACTGGCGAAAAAATTAATAGACCCCGAATCGAAAAATAATAAACACATTCACACATTGAGAGAGAGAGAGAGAGAGAGAGAGAGAGAGAGAGAGAGAGAGAGAGAGAGAGAGAGAGAGAGAGAGAGAGAGAGAGAGAGAGAGAGAGAGAGAGAGAGAGAGAGAGAGAGAGAGAGAGAGAGAGAGAGAGAGAGAGAGAGAGAGAGAGAGAGAGAGAGAAAGGGTGAGGGAGGGGATGAAAAGAAAAACATTTAAAGCCCAAAGCATGGAACAGAATACGTTCGTGGACATTTCACAGTAGAGCTGAAAAGGGTTCTGAAAAAGAGAGGGTAACAAAATTATCCAGCCTTTACAAAACCACTTTCCAACCCCTGCCAGTAACAAGATTTTCAAGGCACTCCAAGGGAACGCAGGCAGAGGTAAGTACGCACACATGCTCATCCATAAACCCTTTACCCAATAGCAGAGGGACGAGGAGGAGGAGGAAGAGGAGAGGGACACGATGAGTAAAGTAGATGACTAAGAAGACACGAAAAGATAACAAGGGGATTGAGGACAAGGAGGAAGGCGAGAATAGGAAGAAAAGGGACTCGAAGAAAATAAAGAGATTACTGAAGAAGAGAGAGAGAGAATAATAAGTGAATTGAGGACAAGGAGGATGAAGGCGAGAATAAGAAATAAAGTGACTCGTAGGGAACAAATTGATAACTGAAGAAGAGAGGGAAGACGACGAGGACGAGGGAGGCCAAGGTTAAGGTGAGGGCCAACGACTAACAAGAAAACGGAGTTGGCGCCTCATGTCCAGGTGTTGCAAGAAGCCCCTCACAGCCAGGTGGTCGATGAGGGTGGCAGGGGAGGCGAGGGTGGTGTATTCAGGGTGTATATTACTTCG
Source organism: Chionoecetes opilio (assembly GCA_016584305.1). NCBI lineage: Eukaryota > Metazoa > Arthropoda > Malacostraca > Decapoda > Majidae > Chionoecetes > Chionoecetes opilio. The sequence goes on from JACEEZ010018273.1 coordinate 142,104, forward strand.
CTTGTATATTATAATTATAATCTCTCTCTCTCTCTTCTCTCTCTCTCTCTCTCTCTCTCTCTCTCTCTCTCTCTCCTCTCCCTCTCTCTCTCTCTCTCTCTCTCTCTCTCTCTCTCTCTCTCTCTCTCTCTCTCCTTCTCTCTCTCTCTCTCCTTCTCTCTCTGCTCTCTTCTCTCTCCTCAAAATAAAAAAAAAAAAAAAAAATACGGGGAAGAGCTACTAGATGTCACAAAAGGAACCAAAAAGAACCAAAAGTAAGGATAGGAAACGAATGCACTGTTACAACGATGCATTTCTGAAAACATAGACATACTAAGGAAAGAATAATTATTGATTGCCATAGGAAAACTTTTTACAACAAAGAGCTAAACGCGGATTATTGCTACACTACAAAATACATTAGATAAATTACCTAACCCAGAGAGGAAATACAGCTTTGAGATAGTTAATGGCAATGTATCCATTTAATCATAGCAATGAGTTATAAAAAAATCATCTCTTAAAAATGCATTACTGCTATCCATGCAACACGAAGGGAAGTCAGCGTCCTCTTTCTTTCTTTCTTTCTTTCTTTCTTTTGTTTTTTTCCCCCTTTTTTTTCCCCTTTTTTTTTTTCCCCCTATTTCTTTTCTTTCTCCTTTTCCCTTTCTCTACTCCCCTTCTTCCTTCCCACCTCCCTTCCCCCATCTTTTTTTTTCCCTTCTCCCCCCTCTCTCCCCCTCCCCTTTTCCCCCCTTTTTCTCTCTTTTTTTTCCCTCCTTCCCCTCCCCCCTTTCCCTTTTTTTTTCCTGGGCCTCTTTTTTTTCCCAAAAAAAAAAAAAAAAAAAAAAAATAGGGGAAAAAGTTTAACAGTTTTCCCAAAAGGGAAACCCAAAAGAAAAAAAAAGGAAAACAAAAATGGGTTTTAAAAAATATTTTTTTTTAAAACCCCAAGAAAAAAAAAAAATATTAATTTTAAAAAGGGAAAATTTTTAAAAAAACAAACAAAAAAGCATTATTTTCCCCCAAAAAATTTTTTTTCCCCCCTTTTTTTCTTTCCTTTCCTTTTCTTTTTCTTTTTTTTTCCTGGGGGGTGCTTTTTTTTTTTCCCTTTTCTTTTTTTTTTTTTCTTTTTTTTCTTTTCTTTTTCTTTCTTTCTTTCTTTTCTTTTCTTTCTTTTTTCTTTTTTTTTTTTTTTTTTTCTTTTTCTTCCCTTTCTTTCCTTTTCTTTTCCTTTTTTTTCCTTTCTTCCTTTCTTTTTTTTCCTTTCTTCCTTTTTCCTTCCCCCCTTTCCCTTTCCCTTCCCTTCCCCCTTTCCTTTCCCCCCCCCCCCCCTTTTCCCCCTCCCCTCCCCCCCCCCCTCCCTTTCCCCCCCCTTTCCTTCCCCCCCCCCTTTCCCCCCCTTTTTTCTTTTTCTTCCTTCCTTTCCTTTTTCCCCCCCCTTCCCCTTCCCACCCCGGGGGCAAAAAACTGCCCCCACCAATAAAGGGGGCTTTCCCCACCACAAAAAACCCCGGGCCCCCCCCCCCAAGGGGGAAAAAAAAAAGGGGGAAAATAAAAAAATAAATTTAACGAGGGTTTATAAATGGGGGGTAAAACCAAAGCTCCAAAACAGGGGGAAAAAAAAAACAAAAAAAAAACAATGAAATAAAAAAAATTTTAAAAATTTTAATAAATTAAAAAAATAAATAATAATAATAGTAAAAACCCTTTAAAGTGATAAAAAAAAATTGGAGGATAAAATTCAACTTTTTATCAAACACAATTTTTTGCACGAGGGGAAGGGGGAAAAAAGGCCTGTATGAAACTTTTTTTTTTTTTTTGATGTGTGTGTTGGGGTTTTGGTTTTGGATCAATCCTCCTCCCCTCCTCCCCTCCTCCTCCCCTCCCCCCCTCCCCTCCTCTCCTTCTTCCTCCTCCTCCTCCTCCTCCTTTTCCTCCTCCTCCTTCCCAAGCCCAAGGGGGGCGAGGCGCAAAAACCAGCAGGGAAGTAAATGAAGCCGTCAACCCCATGGGTTTTTGTCGTATTCAAGAAGCGGTAACAGCGGTGGCGGGGGGAGGGGGGGAGGGGAAGGCGGGGGGGGGGGAGGGGGGGGAAAATAGGGGAAGGGGGGTGGAGTGAGGGGGGGGAGTGGAGTGAGGGGAAGGGATGGATGAGAAGGGGAAGGGGGTGGGGGTAGGGGGGGATGGGAGTGAGGGAAGGGAGGGAGTGAGGGGAAGGGGTGGAGTGAGGGGGGGGGAGGGGGGTTTAGGGGGGAAAAGTGATGGGGAAAGGGAAGGGGGTGGAGTGAGGGGGGGGGAGTGGAGTGAGGGGAAAGGGAGTGGAGTTTAGAAGGGAAGGGGTGGGGTGAGGGGAAGGGGAGTGGGGTGAGGGGAAGGGGGGGTGGAGTGAGAAGGGAAAAGGGGGGAGTAGGGGGAAGGGGGGGGGGTAGGGGAAGGGAGTGGAGTGAGGGGAAGGGAGTGGAGTGAGAAGGGAAGGGAGTGGAGTGAGGGGAAGGGAGTGGAGTGAGGGGAAGGGAGTGTTGCATAGTGTAGGAGTTGAGGAAGGGGAAGGCCAGACAATTTGCAAGGGGTAAAAGGGGGGGGGTAACGAAAAAAAGGAAGGGGAAGGAAGGGGGAAAAGTAAAGGGAAAGGAATGAACAGGTACAAAAAGCCATCCAACGAGAAAGGGGAGAAAATTAAAAAAAAGATGGAATTGTTGAAAAAGAAAAAAAGAAAGACTTCTTCCCTCTGCAGGAGGGGAAAAAGTGTAAAGAATAGAAATGAGTGCATACGAAAATAAATTTGTGAGAAAGGAAAGAAGACAAAGAAGAGAAGAGTGTCCTGTTTATACTTCAATAAACACTTCATTTATATATCTCACTTGTCCCCACCATGGACAAGGACACAACACGTAGGCCTCTAAATAGACTGCAGGACTGATTTTCCTGTTGCAGACACTCCCAAGGGCCAAGGGGGGGAAACAACTGTCGAGGAAGGAAAAGAGAGAACCGAGAAGGGAGAACACAAAAAATCAAGGGAAGATAGCGGAGAGAAGAGCAAGGAGGAATATAGAACACTTTTAGAGCAGCCTCCAGAAAAATCGTGTTTCCACCTACACACTGGCCGACAGAAGCACCAGTGGACCATTTCTAATTAACCCCTTGAGACCCAGAACGTAATTTCTATTTAATTTGACTACCATTAGACGATTTAAAGTGAATAGTATAAGCAATATTTATAGATATGACCTGTTTAGTATCCTTGTCCACTAGCTAATTTGGTATATTAAGTTACTTTTCGTAATTTTATGGCTAACAACATACGATTTTATAATAGCAAAGGAAAGATCTGGGCGTGAAGGGGTTAGGCCCGGCATAGATCATTGTGTGTTGTAAAATATAGCGGTGTACCGACCCTGTGTGGTTATCATGTTGCTATTCAAAACACTTTTTATTAATATAATTATTTTATCATCCTTTTAGCAGCATCATTAACTATGTGAAAAAGTTATAATGAGAATCATCAGATAAGAAAATTTATGACTTTTGGTTTTAATGAATACAACGGATCATAATCTTCTACTACTAACGCACCAATTTAAAATATTTACTTTCTGTGTTATGAAAGTAATATATTCTAAGTGCAAAAGTAGAAATTACCATGAAAGGAATGAATAAGAATGATAATAATAATGAAGCGAATAATAATAATAATAATAATAATAAAAATAAAAATGAAAACAGCAGGTTCTGGAATGTAGAAAGTGATAGCCTGAATCAAGAGTGACAAAGAGGCTGGTCAATCCCTCCCGGTGGATGAGCGACGGTGTGGGAGATCTGTCTCGCTTGATGTCAATAAATAGCAGTCACAAGACGGGAAATTAGAATACCGCATAAAAACATGTTGAAATATTGAAACATTGTGGCATTTAGCGACTCGGATCTCGGGAAAAAAAACCCTCAAGCTTATATAATCTTAAAATGCTCGTTACATTGTGAAGCAAAGCAATGCATAAGCTGATAACAAGGCATATTATATATATATATATATATATATATATATATATATATATATATATATATATATATATATATATATATATATATATATATAATATATATAATATATATATTATATATATATAATATATATATATATATATATATATATATATATATATATATATCCGTTAATGGACAGAATGAAAAAAATAAAAAAAATACCGTGAAAATATACAACAGGGACAGGAGCGCGCGCGCGCTCCTGTCCCTGTCTCCTGTCCCTGTCCCTGTTCCTGTCCCACGCACGCACGCACGCACGCACGCACGCACGCACGCACGCACGCACGCACGCACGCACGCACGCACGCACGCACGCACGCACGCACGCACACACACACACACACACACTCACTCCAACTCCGTAAGTGTAAGTGGAACTCCGTAGTGTAAGGGTTAGCACGCTCGGCTCACAACCGAGAAGTCCCGGGTTCGATCCCCGGGCGGAGCGAAGACAGACGGGCGGTCTTCTTAAAACCCGAGCCCCTGTCCACCCAGCAGTGAATGGGTACCGGGTGTTAGCCGGGGGTTTGTGAGCCGCCTCCCGGGGTGGTGGTTTCGGCCAACACTTACTTGGGTGAATGAGAAAAAAGAAAAAAAATGTTGGTATGGAGACGGGGCCATATACGAGCGTTGCTCTGGCCCTGTAAAATACAACTAGATGAATACAACTAGATGAATACACACACACACACAGTATCACAATCCAATTTTCTCTGCCTCCCATAAGTCCTTCCTTCTACCCACTGCCTCCCCGGGATCAAGTGAAAATTCCTTCAACTGAAAATTTACACGACAAACATTTCTCAGAACACCCATTGCCTGCCCTACATATTTTTTTGTTCTCTCTCTCTTTCTCTTTCTCTTTCTCTTTCTCTCTCTCTCTCTCTCTCTCTCTCTCTCTCTCTCTCTCTCTCTCTCTCTCTCTCTCTCTCTCTCTCTCTCTCTCTCTCTCTCTCTTTTTCTCTTTATTTTTTCTCTCTCACTTTTATTCAGGCGTCCGATACGAGCCGGCGACCTCGGTATCGAAGTAAGATTATGGGGTTTGCCTGAATGGGGTCCCGCTGTGGATCGCTTCCCCGGCACAGTTTTTCACCGGCTTTTCGTGCCATATTAAGGTCCCGAAGCGTAAGTATTACACTACTGCACCAAATACACTGGAAAACAAGAAAAATACACACACACACACACATACACACACACACACACACACACACACACACACACACACACACACACACACACACACACACATACACATCACACACACACACACACACACACACCACACACACACCACACACATACACACACATACACACACACACACACACACACACACACACACACACACACACACACACACTCGGCTTTCCT
>JACEEZ010018273.1:152500-170000 GCA_016584305.1 Chionoecetes opilio
TTGCCAGGGATAGAAGGAAAGGAGATATATAATTGAGAAGGATAGAAGGAAAGGAGATATATAATTGAGAGGGATAGAAGGAAAGGAGATATATAATTGAGAGGGATAGAAGGAAAGGAAATATATAATTGCCAGGGATAGAAGGAAAGGAGATATATAATTGAGAAGGATAGAAGGAAAGGAGATATATAATTGAGAGGGATAGAAGGAAAGGAGATATATAATTGAGAAGGATAGAAGGAAAGGAGATATATAATTGCCAGGGATAGAAGGAAAGGAGATATATAATTGCCAGGGATAGAAGGAAAGGAGATATATAATTGCCAGGGATAGAAGGAAAGGAGATATATAATTGCCAGGGATAGAAGGAAAGGAGATATATAATTGAGAAGGATAGAAGAAAAGGAGATATATAATTGAAAAGGATAGAAGGAAAGGAGATATATAATTGAGAAGGATAGAAGAAAAGGAGATATATAATTGAAAAGGATAGAAGGAAAGGAGATATATAATTGAGAAGGATAGAAGAAAAGGAGATATATAATTGAAAAGGATAGAAGGAAAGGAGATATATAATTGCCAGGGATAGAAGGAAAGGAGATATATAATTGCCAGGGATAGAAGGAAAGGAGATATATAATTGAGAAGGATAGAAGGAAAGGAGATATATAATTGAGAAGGATAGAAGAAAAGGAGATATATAATTGAGAAGGATAGAAGGAAAGGAGATATATAATTGAGAAGGATAGAAGAAAAGGAGATATATAATTGAGAAGGATAGAAGAAAAGGAGATATATAATTGAAAAGGATAGAAGGAAAGGGGATACATAATTGAGCAGGGAGTAACTAATGGGAGGCCGCAGGCGACACAACCAAAGATAACATGCAGGCAGCCGGAGGATTTCGTAGGGTGACAAAAAATTTTATCCCTTGAAATATTAACATAAATCTTGGGAGGCAGAAAAAGGTAGGTGAGAAGGAAGATAATACAACAATTAACAACATAAAGAAACAATAACTAAAATACTGTGATAGGTAGATAAGGATAGCCGAAAAAGAAAAGGTAGAAAGCAGAAAGGTAGATAGCAGAAAGGTAGCCGGGAAGATTGACAGGAAGCAAGACAAAAATGCAAAGAAAAGAGAAATATAAAGAAAGAATGAAAATATTTCAAGAAAAAAATGAACACCACAAATTTCTTTAAGGGGAAAAAGAAAATCAGATCATGTGAGAGAGAGAGAGAGAGAGAGAGAGAGAGAGAGAGAGAGAGAGAGAGGAGAGAGAGAGAGAGAGGAGAGAGAGAGAGAGAGAGAGAGAGAGGAGAGAGAGAGAGAGGAGAGAGAGAGAGAGAGAGGAGAAGAGAGAGAGAGAGGACGAGAGAGAGAGAGAGAGAGAGAGAGAGAGAGAGAGATCAGCCCTATTAGGTTCTGGTGGACCGGCGATGTTAAGAGGATCGAAATAAGAAACCCAAAGGAGATCAGATCAGCGGAAAGGCGAAGAGAGAGAGAGAGAGAGAGAGAGAGAGAGAGAAGAGAGAGAGAGAGAGAGAGAGAGAGAGAGAGAGAGAGAGAGAGAGAGAGAGAGAGAGAGAGAGAGAGAGAGAGAGAGTAAAGAATGACGCTATAAGAAAAAAGGAGTAGGGAAAAGGAGGGCAAGGTGAGCTTTAAGGTTAAAAAATATATAAGAAAAAAAAGGTTGAGCAGGAGGCAAGGGAGGAGGTGAGGAGATAAAAGGAAATGGAAAGAGAGGAGGAAATGAGGAACACAACGAAATGAGACGACATAACGAAGAGGGACAAGAGATAAAGAGAAGAAGAGTTAGAGAAGAAGATAAAGAAGATAAAGAGAAAGAGAGAAAGAACGAAAAGGGAGTCAGGTCAAGGAGTGAAAAGAAATACGGAAGGAGAGATGATGTCATGTAAAGATGTGTTGAGAAAGACAGTAATGGAGAGAGCAGGAGATGTAATGATGGACAGGAAGGGAATGCAAAATGGATCGGGTTAGAGGCAAGATTGGCTCGAGAAACTGGGAATACGACATGTAAAAAAAAAGAAAAGAGGATTTGATACTACAAATATAAAGTAATATTAGTTAAAATTTAAAAAAAGGACATTGGAAAACTTCGTATACTAACAGTTCTCCGCACGCACACGCGCGCACATACACACACACGCACGCACGCACGCACGCACGCACGCACGCACGCACGCACGCACGCACGCACCAACGCACCACACCACGCACGCACGCACGCACGCACACGCACGACACGCACACAGCACACAACCACGCACACACACACACCACACACACGCACCACCACACAGCACGCACAACCAGGAGTTTTTAATAACACCCTTCGAAACCTTACCTCCTAATGCAATCCCATTACATAAATGAAAACGAGAGGACGGAAAGAAGGAATCCATGTCATATTTACTTACTCCTCCATTCCACCCTCCTTCTCCACTTCTCCATTCCTTCCCTCCACTTCTCCACTTTTTCACTTCCTTGCCTCTCTCCTTCGCCTTCTCCATTCCTCCTTGATGTAGGTTCAAAGCCACTTTTACCCCGATTCCTACTTCGTGACTCACCTCCTCCTCTTCTCCTTCCTCCTCCTCCTCCTCCTCCTCTCTCCTCCTCCCTCCTCCTCTCCTCCCCCTCCTCCTCCTCCTCCTCCTCCTCCTCCTCCTCCTCTCCTCCCTCCTCCTCCTCCTCCTCCTCCTCCTCCTCCTCCTCCTCCTCCCCTCCTCCTCCTCCTCCTCCTCTATTCCCGTGCCTTCTCCATCACATCATTTTTCTTCTTTCTCACATTTATACATTTGCACATTTCTCATTCATTTTTCACACATCTCCCCTCTTCTTCAATGACACTCAATTGTCTCCTCTTCTATAATCCTGTTTCTATTTTTCAAACAACTTACGACTTCAATGATTTAAAGAGAAAGTGTAAGGAACAGACGCCTCCCGAACTTAATTTATCCATCCCCCTTTTCAGTTTCTCTAAACCCCTTGAGGCCCAGAACGTAATTTCCATTGTAATTTGGGTACCATTAGACGATTTTTAGTGAATATAAGCAATATTTTATAGCTATGACCTGTTTAGTATCCTTGTCCACTAACTAATTTGGCATATTTAGCTACTTTTCGTAATTTTATGGCTAACAACATACACATTTTTATAGCAAAGGAAAGAACTGGCGTGAAGGGGTTAATGCCTTCTTTGCGGGACTGGACTGGCCGATAGCGGGGGTTTTTGTCACTTTGTTTATCCTTGTTTAATCCTTTGAGATGTGATAAAAAGAATTATATATTATTACACACACGGCACACTGGTTTTTTTCATTCATTTTTTCGTGTATTCAGTGATATATTTTCATATTTTTACCCCCCCCCCCCCCCGTGCCTCAACTTATCCTAAAAAACACGATTTTTATTCATATTATATTTTCTTATACTTCCTTTTTCTTTCATCTTAATCCTCTTTCAGAATGCTATCATGGAAGTTATTTGTTCGTCATACTTTTAGGGAATACATATAGATAAATAAATAAAAATAAATTATAAATAGCTCATGGTTACTTTACTGTATAGATGTAGCTTACTTATTTACGGCAACAAAATCAATGCAATAATAAAAATAACAATAACAATGATGATAATAATAGTAGTTACAACAATATTATTAACAAAAATGAAAAAAAAGTGATAATGATAATTCACAAATCACACAACCTATCGTACCTAAGCGGCCCTTTGTGATAATACTTATGATTACATAGACTACCTGGATTTTCATACCAAGTTATCATAGTATCTTCATAATCAACGAAGACCTAAGACTTGAGTAGGAGGGCTTGTACATCATACCTGGCTATACCTTATCCATACATTTTTTTTTTTTTTTAATTTGTGCCTATAGCGCCTGTAGACAGTGGTGATCCAGGGCTCGGATGGTAGGCTCTGGAGGTTCACTTACCTTGTACGTACATACCTGTCTATCTATCCATTTATCTATCTATCTCTCCTCTTTTTCCTGTCCGGCAGGTTTGAGATAGCGTATATCTCATTAGACGTGGGCGAGATGGGGTAGACCTGATAATAATTTTCATAACTTCATTTCACCCTAAGGCATACAGGAAAAAAATATATATATAACAAAACAAAATAATGATAATGATAAGGCTGAGAAGAGGGCGCCCTTACCACTACCACTGATAACCACGACCTTGTTTCTTCTCTCACCTGCTCACGCACACACCACACACACACACACACACACACACACACACACACACACACACACACCACACACACACACACACACACACACACGTAACCCTTTCAACAGGTACACAAAAGACTTCTAAGTGGAAGCTGGTAAATGGCAAAGAATATGTACCACCAGTATTTACGTATATGTTTTACCTTTGCTTTTGGCTCCATATTTAGTTCCTCCAGTTTACCCTCGGCCATGAATAAGAGGTTTTTTAGCACTACTTTTATGAGTGCTTAAACAAACGTCAGATTTTACCTCGCGTTTGTGTCGTGCAAATATGGAGACGTGGGGCGACTAATGCCGACTATGCCTTAAGGGGAGAGAGGAAAAGAGAGAGAGAGAGAGAGAGAGAGGAGAGAGAGAGAGAGAGAAGAGAGAGAGAGAGAGAGGAGGAGAGAGAGAGAGAGAGAGAGAGAGAGAAAAGAGAGAGAGCGAGAAAGGAGAGAGAGAGAGAGAGAGAGAGAGAGAGAGAGAGAGAGAGAGAGAGAGAGAGAGAGAGAGAGAGAGAGAGAAAAGAGAGAGCGAGAAAGAGAGAAAGAGAGAAAGAGAGAGATAGAGAGAGAAAGAGAGAAAGAGAAAGAGAGAGAGAGAACGGTTAAAGCAGGTTGATCACAATAGGAAACAGGACAACAATCAAACAGAAATACATAAAACCAATTAAGAGCAAAACCTACACACAAGAAACAACTGGAATGATTTGAATAACAGTTTGTGAATACAGAAGCCATCAGACCCATGAAATAAATATCCATATAACACATTTAGCTAACACGTCCGGGAAAAAAAATGTATATAGAAATGGGGGACTAAAAATGGAAATAGACAAATGTGATATAAAACCATGTTACCAAACCGGAAAATTTGATGACAAAAAAAAAAGGTCTCGTTTATGTATTCAACAGAAAATAAAAGTCAATGGATATTCAAAGACTAAATATATAAAAAATGGATGGCAATATTTGTATAAAAAACGTAAGTTCTGAAATGAAAGACTCAAGAGAAAAAAGAGAGAGAGAGAGAGAGAGAGAGAGAGAGAGAGAGAGAGAGAGAGAGAGAGAGAGAGAGAGAGAGAGAGAGAGAGAGAGAGAGAGAGAGAGAGAGAGAGAGAGAGAGAGAGAGAGAGAGAGAGAGAGAGAGAGAGAGAGAGAGAGAGAGAGAGAAAGAGTTATTTATGAATTAAATCAAGAAAATCATCAAGAAAATAAAGAAAATGTATATCTAGAAAAAAAAGTAAAAAATTGACAGGTAAGAATATAGGATCTGCGGTGAGAGAAAAGAGAAAAAAGAGAAGAGAGAAAAGAGTGAGAGAAAAGAGAGAAAAGAGTGAGAGAAAAGAGAGAAAAAGGGGGAAAAGAGAGAAAAGAGTGGAAAAAGAGAGAGAAAAGAGTGAGAGAAAAGAGAAAAAGAGAGGAGAAAAAGAGAGAAAAGAGAGAAAAAGGTGGAGAAAAGAGAGAAAGAGTGAGAGAAAAGAGAGAAAAGAGGTGAGAAGAGGGAAAAGAAAAAGAGTGGAGAAAAGAGAAAAGAGTGAGAAAAGGAAGGAGAAAAAGAGAGGGAAAAAGAGAAAAGAGGAAAAAGAGAAAAAGGAAAGAGAGAAAAGAGTGAGAGAAAAGAGAGAAAAGAGAGAGGGAAAAGAGAGAAAAGAGTGAGAGAAAAGAGAGAAAGAGGAGAAAAGAGAGAAAAGAGTGAGAGAAAAGAGAGAAAAGAGTGAGAGAAAAGAGAGAAAAGAGTGAGAGATAAGAGAGAAAAGATAAAAGAGTGAGAGAAAAGAGAGAAAAGAGTGAGAAAAAAGAAAGAACAGGGGGAAAAGGGAGGAAAAAGGGGGAAGTGCGGGAAAAGGTAGGGCGCATTCAGAGGTTAGAACGTTGATTGTTGTAAGCAAGAATAACACAAGCAAGAAGGAGCAGAATAAACACTGGATGAGGAAAAGAACAGGAGGAAAGAATTGTGAGAATCAATGACAGAAAAACACCATACCAAACTTACTGATGTGAAAGTGAAGGCCTAACAGTGCCATCACCATCATCACCATCACCATCACCATCCCCACCACCATTACCACCACCATCACCATTCCCATCACCATCACCATTACCACCATCACCATCACCATTACCACCATTACCACCACCACCACTGCTACCACTATCACCACCACCACCATCACCACCACCACCACCATCACCACCACCACCATCACCACCAGCTGCCACGTTAATTTAAGGGCGAGGGAAGAATATTAACAAACTTGCTTCCACGCCATCTATAGGGAGGCGAGGGAGCTAAGGAGGGAAAAAGAGGTGTCAGGGAGAAAAGTATTGGTTCAAATGTTGGAAGAAAGGCGAAGTTGAAGGAAATTAAGACAATAGAGGAAAGAAAGGAACACAGAGAAGCTTGAGGAGAGAGAGAGAGAGAGAGAGAGAGAGAGAGAGAGAGAGAGAGAGAGAGAGAGAGAAGAGAGAGAGAGAGAGAGAGGAGAGAGAGAGAGAGAGAGAGAGGAGAGAGAGAGAGGAGAGAAGAGAGAGAGAGAGAGAGAGAGAGAGAGAGAGAGAGAGAGAGAGAGAGAGAGAGAGAGAGAGAGAGAGAAGAAAAAAAAACCTGGTAGAAAGTTAGGCGAAGAGAAGACAGGAGTGATTGAGAAGCTGGAAAATAAAACAATACTTGGGACGTGACGATTTGGAAGGCGGAAAAGCTCCAAGCCGGGGTGGAGGTTGAGGGTGGGGGTGAGGAGGGGGTGAGGGTGGGGGTGAGGAGGGGGTGAGGGTGGGGGTGAGGGCGGTGGAAGGTGCCGAAGAGGGGCAGAAAAGACTGAGGATTTGGTGGGTAGGATTATTGGATCACAGTCTGATGTAAACATATTGCAGGGAGACTTAGATAGACTTAATGAGTGGGCAGTCAGATGGCAGATGGAATTTAATATTGATAAGTGCAGCGTTATGAATGTTGGTAGAAAAAACCCTGGTAATAGATACACCATACGCAATGTATCGCTGAAAAGATCAGAAGGTGAGAAAGATCTTGGAGTGAGGGTGAGCCCAGACCTCCGACCTAGGAAACAATGTATTGAAGCTAGAAATAGAGCTAATAGAGTGTTAGGATTCATTACCAGAAGTGTTAAAAGTAGAAGTGCGGAAGTTATTCTAAAGCTTTATCTGGCTCTAGTCAGACCTCACCTAGACTATGCAGTTCAGTTTTGGTCTCCATATTACAGGATGGATATAGCCTTGTTAGAATCAGTGCAGAGACGGATGACCAAAATGATTCAAGGGATGTGTAACTTTAGTTATGAGAAGAGATTGAAGCTATTAAAGTTACACTCACTCGAGAGACGCAGAGTAAGGGGTGATCTGATAGAAGTTTTTAAGTGGATAAAGGGATTTAATAAAGGAGAGGTAGGAAAAGTTCTTAAGGCTATTAACCAAGGTAGAACAAGAAGTAACGGATTCAAACTGGAAAAGCGTAGATTTAGAAAGGAAATAGGGAAAAACTGGTTCACAAATAGGGTGGTGAATGAATGGAATGGACTCAGTAGACAGGTAGTTAGTGCGGAGTCATTGGGGAGCTTTAAAGAGGGGCTGGATAGGTTCATGGATGGGGATGAAAGGTGGATGTAGGTAGTGTTAGGTAACAGGAACTACCTCGTGTAGGTCTCACGGCCTCTTGTAGCTTCCTTAAGTTCTTATGTTCTTATGTTCTTATTTAAAGTAAGTAATAAGGAAATGGTGGAAAATATACCAAGAATGCATGGAGAGATTTGGTTGGAAAGGAATACACAACAAAATGGTGAGGAAATTGAGAAAGAAGAAAGAAGGAAAGAAGAGTGTTGTGAATAAAAGAAGGAAGGCAGGAATGGTTTCCTCACACCACAAAGTGACGTCGCCTTCCCAATATCATACTGACACACGGAACAAGAAAACATTGTGGACGTGTTTCCTCCATTTCTATATTTTTTCGTTTGTTCCATGAGCTGCACGCGCGCGCGCACACACACACACACACACACACACACACACACACACACACACACACACACCCACACAACACACACACACACACAACACACACACACACACACAAAACACACACACACAAAAACACAACACACCACAGAGAGACAAACCAACACACACACACACACCATACACACACACACACCACACACACACAGGAGAGACCAATAAACCACATTACACACTCACACACACAGGTCAGTTTCTGTGTGGTGTGTGTGTGTGTGTGTTGTGTGTGTGTGTGTGTGTGGTGTGTTTGTGTGTGTGTTGTGTTTGTGTGTGTGTGTGTGTGTTGTGTGTGTGTGGTGTGTGTGGTGTGTGTGTGTGTGTGTGTTATGTGTGTGTGTGTGTGTGTGTGAGCGCGCAAACACTTACACGACACTTTTCTATTCAGCAAGTCGATCGTTTGGAAATAAATACAGCGGCGACAAGCTTTCACTTCACCAAGGGTAAAGAAATGTGGAACACTTCATTTAATCTGCCGACCACAGCTGATGGGAGGGAGGGAGGGGGGAGGGAGGGAGGGAGGGAGGGAGGGAGGGAGGGAGGGAGGGAGGGAGGGAGAGGGAGAGGGAGAGGAGAGGGGGAGGGGAGGGAGAGGAGGAGGAGAGGGAGAACACAACGGAGGAGCAGTGAGGAAGGTGAGAAAGGGAGCAAACAAAGAAGGGAAAGGCAGTGGAAAAAAGGGGTATAAGGGAGAGGGAAAAGGGGGGTATAAGGGAGAGGGAAAAAGGGGGGTATAAGGGAGAGGGAAAAGGGGGTATAAGGGAGAGGGAAAAGGGGGGGTATAAGGGAGAGGGAAAAGGGGGTAAAGGGAGAGGGAAAAGGGGGGTATAAGGGAGAGGGAAAAGGGGGTATAAGGGAGAGGGAAAAGGGGGGTACAAGGGAGAGGGAAAAGGGGGGTATAAGGGAGAGGGAAAAGGGGGGTATAAGGGAGAGGGAAAAGGGGGGTATAAGGGAGAGGGAAAAGGGGGGTACAAGGGAGAGGGAAAAGGGGGGTATAAGGGAGAGGGAAAAGGGGGGTATAAGGGAGAGGGAAAAGGGGGGTACAAGGGAGAGGGAAAAGGGGGGTGTTAAAAAGATGAGGGGCTATAAAACAGAGGGGAACTAAATCAAATATAGAGGCACGTAGTAAAAGACGGACTGCATATACATAAACTTCTTCGTCCCCTTCGTTTCAAGCGATATAAACAACAAACAGGAATATTATAACTGTAGATAAATGTATAGATGTCAACAAACTGCGGGATTTTTTTACATCTATATCAGAAACAGAGGAAAGTCTCACTCCTGTAACAAAATAATACTAATAAAAATAATGCTAATACTAATAATAAAGAAATAATGATAGTAATTTGATAGTAAAAAATAGTAAAAAATAATAATAATAAAATAATAATAAAAATAATAATAATAAAATATTAAATAATAGAATAATAGATAATAATGATAAAATGATAGTAAAAGATCAGCACATACGTCATCAAGAAACCTCAAGAGTGGAAGTAAGTAACCAAACAACTCAATTACGACTTTTCTCAGTAAATTGCAATAGAATTCATCGTATCAAATTACCTTGTTTTCTCTTATTCCTTTATCCCATTACCTCATTATCGTCGTATTTTTACCTTGGGCTACTTTTCTACTGCACATCATAATTCACTCCCTTCCTCCCTCCCTCCTTTATTCCTTCCTTCTTTCTTTCCTTCTCTCCCTCCCTCCTTTCTTTCCTTCGCTCCCTCCTTCTTTCCTTCCTTCCCTCCCTCCTTCCTTCCTTCCTCCCTCCCTCCTTCCTTCCTTGCTGCCTTCCTTCCTTCCTTCCTTCCTTCCTTCCTTCCTTCCTTCCTTCCTTTCTTCCTTCTCCTTCCTTCCTTCCTTCCTTCCTTCCTTCCCTCCCTCCACCCACTTCCGTTATTGAGTCACGCTATTTTCAAGACACACGGATTCATTACTAATTTAGAATGTACAAATTTTCAAAACAGAATGGATGTGGAGGAGGAAGAAAAGAAGAAGAAGAAGAAGAAGAAGAGGAAGAATTAATCAAAGAAAAAAAGAAGTGGAACAACAACAATAATAACAACAACAACAACAACAACAACAACGAAGCAGAAAAAACCAGCAACAACAACAAGACAAAGCAGATAAACAACAACAACACCAACAAGTACACAAAGGATGGCAGTGTAATAAAAAGAACCACATTCAACAAAGCGAAAAATAACCAAGACTGCGTTGAGGGAATAACTTAATGGTTTCCACAAGACTGATCTTTCCACGGGACTGAGGGGCGATGTCGTAAGGAAACGGTAAAGCCAACTATGAATACCAAGTCAAAACCTGAATCTTCTCAACTGATACATAGATAGAGATCAAATTAGACACATAAGTAAATATACAGATGAGCCTACATGTATAAAATGTAGACATATTTCACTGTTCAATTTGCAAGGTACTACATACATACAAATAGTGTCAGTTAAATTTAGCATTGTATTTTGCCCTCTACTACTTTAACCCCTTGAGGCCCAGAACGTAATTTCCATTGTAATTTGGGTACCATTAGACAATTTTAATGAATATAAGCAATATTTTAATAGATATAACCTGTTTAGTATCCTTGTCGACTAACTAATTTGGTATATTCAGTTACTTTTCGTAATTTTATGGCTCGACAACATACGAGTTTATATAGCAAAGGAAAGATCTGGGCGTGAAGGGGTTAAGGAATATTGAATTAATTTAATGTTGGACAAAAGAAAGTTTTCGTATTGTTTCGTTATTGTTACTTACATGTTTTGTATGTGTATTATTTTTTTGTCAATAAACTACTACTACTACTACTACTAGATTGATAAAAAAAATGAATCACTAGAACGAGAATACATAGAAGTATATATATGACGTATGGTTGGTTATATTTCACACTCAGTACGCAGACAAGTCACTAAAATGACAGGTAGGCCAATGAATAGGCAGGTACATGGACAGGCACGTACGCGCTTCCCGTTGTAAGTCTCATAACAAGCCACGCCAGGTGCTCACGAAGCCAGGTGTTGCAAGTCCCTCACGCACAGCAGCCTTGCCTCTCCTTACACGCTGCTTACACATACATTACCTAAGCATTAACCCATGATTAGTCTCACATTGCGGAGATCAAAACCCATTCCATTAACCTCTTCACGCCCAGATCCTTCCTTTGCTATATAAAATAGTCTGTTGTTAGCCATAAAATTACGAAAAGTAGCTTAATATACCAAATAGCTAGTCGACAAGGATATTAATAGGTCATATCTATAAAATATTGCTTATATTCATTACAATCGTCTAAAGTTACCCTCATTACAATGGAAATTACGTTCTGGGCCTCAAGGGGTTAATAAAATTCCGATAGCCGTAGCATCTCAGGAGCTCTGCGTTGAGATGGCATGGGAGGAGGAGTTGGATATAGAAATGGGAGATAGGATAAGCATACATGAGGGAGGTGAATATAATAAAGTAGGGGGAACGTAAGGGTGTTGTACTACCACCACCACTACCACTAACAACTCCTCTTCTTCTTCCTCTTTCTTCTTCATGCATTCACAGCCTTAATATCTTCTCTCAAAAGTCTGACATCTTCCTATAAGCAAAAAACAATAGCAAAGCAATTAATAGCATGAAAGAAGTGATTGTTTTTGGTAGTAGTAGTAGTAGTAGTGGTGGTAGGAGGTTGTGGTGTGGTAGTATGTGGGAGATGTGGGTTTGCTACAAGGGAGAGGTGAGTGACAGTAAAGGATAGGAGTGACTGGTGTTGGAAGAATGAAGTGAATGATACAGGAGGAGGGTAGGGATGACGCTGTATGGGGAACACGAATTTGATTGTGGTGATAGCGGTGAGGCCAGTGCATGAAATTTAATCCAGCTCTCTCTCTCTCTCCTCTCTCTACTCTCTCTCTCTCCTCTCTCTCTCGTCCTCTCTCTCTCTCTCTCTCTCTCTCTCTCTCTCTCTCTCCACCATGTATTACGTCCATGAGCCCTTAACACGCACACACGCACGCACACGCACACACACACACACACACACACACACACACACACACACACACACGCACTATTATCACCCCTCACATGCACTCCACCTCCCCTCCAAACGCCCAAACATCCCTCCATTCCACCCCTCACCTCACACCCCTTCGCCAAACAGGTCAATATCACTCCCCTGCTCCTCCTCGCCCACCGCTACGCAAGCAATACCCGGAGTGCACGGCCACCATTACCTTGTTGGCGAATATCAAACGCATTTTTGGTTTCCGGCATAAACAAAAATTCTTGCGCGCCTCTGTGTTTATGGTCGAGAGAAGAGGGGGGTAGGGAGGGAAGCACTGGGATTAGGAGAGAATTGATATTTTGATTTTTTTCTCTTTCTCTCTCTCTCTCTCTCTCTCTCTCCTCTCTCTCTCTCCTCTCTCTCTCTCTCTCTCTCTCTCTCTCTCTCTCTCTCTCTCTCTCTCTCTCTCTCTCTCTCTCTCTCTCTCTCTCTCTCTCTCTCTCTGTCTCTCTTTCTCATTAACTGTAGATATTACATTCAGATTCCGTGTACAATACAATTATCTTCCTCCTCCTTCTCCTCCATCCTTTCTCCATGTATTATCATATCTTTTCTGCCCCTTCCTTCCTTCCTCCGCCACTTAAATACACTAATGTATTCGTGAGATAACAAGGTCTTTCACTAACAACTCATGTACCGTAACCATGGCATACCTGTCTTCATCGCAACTAAACTGTCCTCATCACAACCTGTCACAACACCTGCCTCAGCCTACATAACACAAATAAGACAATACAACTATAGTCTGGTTTTTTAACCAGGTGAAAAATCCTGACCCCTTGCTGCTTACTGACTGATATTGGATGCCAGGAGAAGAGAATAGTTACGCTTCTTCTACATTTCAGCTGTATTTTATCATAGTTAACCATATTATCAGTAAACATAGGCATAATTTTAAGCATGAGACCTTAAGATCAAATAATAACCTCAAAGAATGGAATGTTTGCCTCGTTAAAAATAATAAACTATACACTGTGCCAGGTAAGTTAATCTGGAGTAACGTTGTTTATTGTGGCGTCATAGGTGAGATCCATAAGACACTATACACCATCATCTCTATCTGATCCCATGTTATCATCACTTACACCTCCTTACATCACTATCTTACGTCATCACCATCAATGACGTAGACATCGCTACCCTCATTATGTAGTTACGCCATCACCCAAAACATATAATGAAAAGGTTTATTCATGCAAAGTACAAGAACAAAAATATCATAACACAACAAGCAACAACATAACTACTACATAACTACAATAACACAATAATAAGTAATAATAATAAGTAAAGTAAACAAACTTGACAAAAAGTATTCTCTCCAAAATCCTAATTCTACATCGGATATATTGACAAAAAGAAGATAAAAATAAAGGCGAAGCGGAAGTAACTTGGATATATAAATAACCAAATAAAAATAAGATGGGAAGCACGGAGGAGGAAGGTAAAGGAAGGGTGGGTCGTGCATGACTTCTTAACTAGAGGGCTCGCAGGAAGGATTGTAGATTGGCACGCATCAGGCAGGTAATCCGCAAAATGGAAACCTCCAAAGCCTTCCTGAACCTCTCTCTCTCTCTCTCTCTCTCTCTCTCTCTCTCTCTCTCTCTCTCTCTCTCTCTCTCTCTCTCTCTCTCTCTCTCTCTCTCTCTCTCTCTCTCTCTCTCTTTTTCTTCTTCTCTCTCTCTCTCTCTTTTCTACTTCTTTTCGTCCTTCCTCTTTCCTTCCCAATGTGTCTGTTTTTTTCTTTCTTCCTTTTCTCCCTCCTCTTCCTCCTCCTCTTCTTGCTCTCTTTCTTTTCTTACCAGCAAATCACGCACTGTCTTACCAGGAATATCCATGATCCTCACCATAGACCTGTCCTCACTTTACTTCTTTCCTCTGTGCGTGCGTGCGTGCGTGCGTGCGTGCGTGCGTGCGTGCGTGCGTGCGTGCGTGCGTGCGTGCGTGCGTGCGTGCGTGCGTGCGTGCGTGCGTGCGTGCGTGCGTGCGTGCGTGCGTGCGTGCGTGCGTGCGTGCGTGCGTGCGTGCGTGCGTGCGTGCGTGCGTGCGTGCGTGCGTGCGTGGGCGTGGTGCGGGCGGCGGGCGGCGGCGGTGCGGTGGTGTGGTGTGTGTGTGTTGTGTGTGTGTGTGTGTGTGTGTGTGTGTGTGTATCATTCACCCACGGTCTTGCCCACCCGAACTGGATTCGCGATTGCCAGCTTTTACCCATCCAGAAAGAGATTACAGCTCATCTTGACCGATCTATGGGTACTGTTGAGACCTTGCACACCATACACACCCCATTCCCTAGCTCAAGGGGGACAGTAACAACCTGTGCTCTCAGTGGTTTCCATCCTGAGCTGGGCTTGAACCACCGTCTTACTGTGCAGCAGGTGGTGGTGCATTCGATCTGACCACAGGCTGCAACCACACAGAAGCGTGTGTGTGTGTTTGTGTGTGTGTGTGTGTGTGTGTGTGTGTGTGTGTGTGTGTGTGTGTGTGTGTGTGTGTGTGTGTGTGTGTGTGTGTGTGAAAGATGACGAAGAAAAACATGGAAGGAAACAAATGAAGAATTACGAATCAATAAATGAATGAATGAATGAATGAATGAATGAATGAATGAATGAATGAAGTGAAGGAATGAAGGAATGAAGAACGGGACATAACACAGTTCCTTCCACGCTGCCAACAAAACATTCCACATCATATCTCTTTTATTTACCTTATTCTATCCTCTCTTGTCTTACATCTCACGCCTTCTTCCTCTCCCTATAACCCATACGCATAGCTAAAACACCTCTCCCAGCCCTCCCTCTCTTCCTTCACCCCTACACGCCCCTACCCCCTCTTCCTCACACCTTCACCTTCCTTCACCCATACGCGTCACTCTCCCTTTCACCTGTCACTCCCCTGGACGCCCTATTCTACCTGACCGTCTTTACCTGCCTTCAGTCTACCCTTACAGATGACCTTTTGACCTTGAATTATCCTACACACCTGACCCACCTATCCCTTCTTCTTTTTTCTTTTCTTTTTTACATCACAAAGGACTGGCCAAGGGCAAAAACAAAAAAGTAACAAAAAACCCGCCCGTCTTACTTTTATGTCCTCTTCTTCTTCCTCCTCATTCTTCTCCTCCTCCTCCTCATTCTTCTCCTCCTCCTCCTCATTCTTCTCTCCTCCTCCTCCTCCTCCTCATTCTTCTCCTCCTCCTCCTCCTCATTCTTCTCCTCCTCCTCCTCCAAGCCATAAAGTGGATCCTACGGTGACAAAATTCATGAGCGTCATTTATCGGCGCAGCAAGAGTTAATTCTTTCATCCCGCTGCGACAGATTTATAGCATTAATCTCGCCCTCCTGAAGAACTATTGAGCGACCCTCCTCACACTACCTCTCCCTCCCATCATCTCCTTCTCCTCCTCCTCCTCCTCTCCATCCCATCATCTCCTTCTCCTCCTCCTCCTCCTCTCCGTCCCATCATCTCCTCCTCCTCCTCCTCCTCCTTCCGTCCATCATCTCCTTCTCCTCCTCCTCACACTACCTCTCCCTCCATCATCTCCTTCTCCTCCTCCTCACACTACCTCTCCCGTCCCATCATCTCCTTCTCTCCTCCTCACACTACCTCTCCGTCCCATCATCTCCTTCTCCTCCTCCTCACACTACCTCTCCGTCCCATCATCTCCTCCTCCTCCTCCTCCTCCTCCTCTCCGTCCCATCATCTCCTCTCCTCCTCCTCACACTACCTCTCCTCCCATCATCTCCTCCTCCTCCTCCTCCTCCATCCTCTCTCCGTCCCATCATCTCCTTCTCCTCCTCCTCACACTACCTCTCCGTCCCATCATCTCCTTCTCCTCCTCCTCACACTACCTCTCCGTCCCATCATCTCCTTCTCCTCCTCCTCCTCCTCCTCCTCTCCGTCCCATCATCTCCTTCTCCTCCTCCTCCTCCTCTCCGTCCCATCATCTCCTTCTCCTCATCCTCACACTACCTCTCCCTCCCATCATCTCCTTCTCCTCATCCTCACACTACCTCTCCGTCCCATCATCTCCTTCTCCTCCTCCTCTCCGTCCCATCATCTCCTCCTCCTCCTCACACTACCTCTCCGTCCCATCATCTCCTTCTCCTCCTCCTCCTCCTCTCCGTCCAATCATCTCCTTCTCCTCCTCCTCCTCCTCTCCGTCCCATCATCTCCATTACTTCCTCCTCTCCTTCCCATCATCTCCTTCTCCTCCTCCTCTCCTCTCCTTTTACTCTCCCTGTACATGACATCAACGTTACATACTACCATCTTTTTTCCAATTTGTTGTTATATTTCCCACACTCTCCCGATACATACGCTTCTCTCTCTCTCTCTCTCTCTCTCTCTCTCTCTCTCCTCTCTCTCTCTCTCTCTCTCTCTCTCTCTCTCTCTCTCTCTCTCTCTCTCTCTCTCTCTCTCTCTCTCTCTCTCTCTCTCTCTCTCTCTCCTATTTCATCCTCTTACCAATCCTACTCAATATTCGTTTCCTATCCACCGTTATCTTCCTATCTTCTATCTTCCCCATCACATCATCCCCATACTCATGCTACACTTCCACAATTTAACTCACAGCTTACCCATCCACCTTCGCCCTCCCTATCATCATCTATCCCTCTTCTCACCCTTTCATATGCCCTATCCCTGCCTATACATACCCTTCTCTCCCTCCTCTAATCAAGGCCTTAACATTCAATTCCCTCCCTCCCCTAACAAAAAAGGGAGACGAAAAAAAATAAGGGAGGGAAGAGGACATGCAATACATCTACTAATGGAAAAGAAAGTTAGAAATTAAAACAAGGTATTACATAAAAAATAATGTAAAAATAAATCCGTCCGGGGTAGTCGTCACGGTGAATAAAGTACAATACCGGCCGGACTCAAGCAATGTGATCACCGTATATAGACAAAAAAAACCTGCTACTTTTGACTTAAAATCTGTGAATCAAATGCAAATGGAAAGTGATCTAACACTTTCCAAAATGATGGGGAAAAAATATATATATAACTTTAATGACCGTTGTTTTCATGCGTTGTTCCGTAGGTTGGTTTGAGGGCATTGCGGAGCCTTGACTCGGGAGGGAAATGGATCTCCTAGTTCGGCGTCAGTGAGGGGCGGGAACGCTGTCTAGAAA
>JACEEZ010018273.1:175000-197500 GCA_016584305.1 Chionoecetes opilio
TCCTACCCACTCCCCCCCTTCACCTAACAGCCCAGGTACCTGCCATCACCTCCTACCCACTCCCCCCCTTCACCTAACAGCCCAGGTACGCTCTTTAAACGTCAACATAAACATTTACCTGCGATGAGGCTTCTGTATATTAAAGGTTAAGATTAATTAGACGTAATGTTCATAATTTCCCTCCATATTCCTGATTTCCTCCTCTTTCATCATGGATTATCATTCACCCTCTGTGATCCTGTTATAATTATATTGTCTTCCGCTCTCTTTCCTCCTTTCTTCCCCTCCTCTTGTATCTTCCTCCTTTCTCCACCTCCTCTTCTCTTCCTCCTTTCTTCCACCTCCTCTTATCTCCTCCTTCTCCCACCTCCTCTTTCTCTTCCCTCCTTTCTCCACCTCCTCTTTATCTTCCTCCCTTCTCCCATCCTCTTCTCTTCCTATTTCTCCACCTCCTCTTGTTCTCCACCTCCTATTTATCTTCCTCCTTTTCTCCCACTTCCCCTCTTTCTGCTTCTCCTTTCTTCCTCACCTCCTCTTTCTCTTCCTCCTTTCTCCCACCTCCTCTTTATCTTCCTCCTTTCTCCCACCTCCTCTTTCTCTTCCTCCTTTCTCCCACCTCCTCTTTATCTTCCTCCTTTCTCCCACCTCCTCTTTCTCTTCCTCCTTTTGCCCACCTCCTCTTTATCTTGCTCTTTTCTCCCACCTCCTCTTTCTCTTCCTCCTTTCTCCCACCTCCTCTTTTCTCCCACCTCCTCTTTATCTTCCTCCTTTCTCCCACCTCCTCTTTCTCTTCCTCCTTTCGCCCACCTCCTCTTTATCTTCCTCCTTTCTCCCACCTCCTCTTTATCTTCCTCCTTTCCCACCTCCTCTTTATCTTCCTCTTTCTTCCACCTCCTCTTTATCTTCCTCCTTTTCCCACCTCCTCTTAATCTCCTCCTTTCTCCCACCTCCTCTTTATCTTCTCCTTTCTCCCACCTCCTCTTTCTCTTCCTCCTTTCCCTCCCCACTCCTCTTTCTCTTCCTCCTTTCTCCCACCTCCTCTTTTCTTCCTCCTTTCTCCCACCTCCTCTTTATCTTCCTCCTTTCTCCCACCTCCTCTTTATCTTCCTCCTTTCGCCCACCTCCTCTTTATCTTCCTCTTTTCTCCCACCTCCTCTTTATCTTCCTCCTTTCTCCCACCTCCTCTTTATCTTCCTCCTTTCGCCCACCTCCTCTTTATCTTCCTCCTTTCGCCCACCTCCTCTTTATCTTCCTCTTTTCTTCCACTCCTCTTTATCTTCCTCCTTTCTCCCACCTCCTCTTTATCTTCCTCCTTTCTCCCACCTCCTCTTTAATCTTCCTCCTTTCTCCCACCTCCTCTTTCTTTTCTCCTTTCTCCCCCCTCCTCTTTCTCTTCCTCCTTTCTCCCACCTCCTCTTTATCTTCCTCCTTTCTCCCACCTCCTCTTTATCTTCCTCCTTTCTCCCACCTCCTCTTTATCTTCCTCCTTTCTCCCACCTCCTCTTTCTCTTCCTCCTTTCTCCCACCTCCTCTTTATCTTCCTCCTTTCGCCCACCTCCTCTTTATCTTCCTCCTTTCGCCCACCTCCTCTTTATCTTCCTCTTTTCTTCCACCTCCTCTTTATCTTCCTCCTTTCTCCCACCTCCTCTTTATCTTCCTCCTTTCTCCCACCTCCTCTTTATCTTCCTCCTTTCTCCCACCTCCTCTTTCTCTTCCTCCTTTCTCCCACCTCCTCTTTATCTTCCTCCTTTCTCCCACCTCCTCTTTATCTTCCTCCTTTCTCCTACCTCCTCTTTATCTTCCTCCTTTCGCCCACCTCCTCTTTCTCTTCCTCCTTTCTCCCACCTCCTCTTTCTCTTCCTCCTTTCTCCCACCTCCTCTTTATCTTCCTCCTTTCGCCCACCTCCTCTTTATCTTCCTCCTTTCTCCTACCTCCTCTTTATTCATTCATGATAAAAATAACCAAATTAACCGATATTTTTCAAACACTATTTTTCTTAGTTTTTCTTCATGTTTTTCTGGAAGACACTACTTCCTACAATATTTTTGTCAATTGCGCTTCCCGTCTTTTTTCCCTTTGCTGTAAAAGAGTTGTGGGGTGGATTGTCGTTTTCTACAAGGTTTTTTTAAATCATTTACCCGATACTACAGAAAATTCAATATCCAAGTCTAATACGACGAAAGTTTGCTTTTCTCACTATCAGCACCAGAGAGAGAGAGAGAGAGAGAGAGAGAGAGAGAGAGAGAGAGAGAGAGAGAGAGAGAGAGAGAGAGAGAGAGAGAGAGAGAGAGAGAGCAGTTACAGATAGCGAAAGAGACTGGAAATGATAGCAATTGGACACAGGAGAGAGAAGGGATAAACGAGATAAATAAGATGAAAGATAATAAAGGGGGGATAAAGAAGGCGATAAGGAAGGGAAGACTGTATGTGGCTGATAAGGAAAAAGAAAAGGACAGGGGACCATGAGAGAAATTAAATATTGACAAAGATAAATAGAGCTGAACATGACAATGGGAGAAACACAATATTTATCGAAAATTGAGAATATTGTACAAGAATGGAGAGAAGAAGAAATGATAACTGATGGGAAGGAAGGAAGGAAGGAAGGAAGGAAGGAAGGAAGGAAAAAAGGAAGGAAGGAAGAAAGGAATGAAGGAAAGAAGGAAGGAAGGAAGGAAGGAAGGAAGGAAGGAAGGAAGGAAGGAAGGAAGGAAGGAAGGAAGGAAGGACGGAAGGAAGGGAGGAAGGAAGGAAGGAAGGAAGGAAGGAAGGAAGGAAGGAAGGAAGAAAGGAAGTTAGGAAGGAAGGAAGGAAGGAAGGAAAAAAGGAAGGAAGGAAGGAAGGAAGGAAGGAAGGAAGGAAGAAGGAAGGAAGGAAGGAAGGAAGGAAGGAAGGAAGGAAGGAAAAAGGAAGGAAGGAAAGGAAGAAAAGGAAGGAAGGAAGGAAGGAAGGAAGCCAGGAGGGAAGCAAAGAAAGATATATTTGAATTACCGGCGTGATTGAAAAGAACGATATAGCAATGGGAAAGCAAATTAGAAAGCACTGATATGGAAAATACAAAGAAATGCTTAAGGAAAAAATATTCAAAGAGGAGAATCTTAGACCTTACATATGAAAGAACGGCACAATATATTTAGAGATTTTTTTATATTTGAGAATTCCTCTATCAACTCTCCCAGCACAGGCAGGGTTTATACAGGGAAACGAGGGAAGGTAATCTACCCATCTAGATATGAAAAATGCCGCTGAAAACACTTCACGGAGGATTTATCTCTGTATTACGAGCCTTCTTCCCTCCTTACCCTCCTTGAATACTCCCTTCCCCCCCTCGTCCTCCTCCTCCTTCCTCCTCCTCCTCCTCCTCCTAATTGTCCTCCTCCCCACCTTCCTCCCTCTATTTATATACTTTTGTACTTCTACCTCTTCTTTCCCTCCATAACCCCTTCCTGTACTTCTCTTCACGCCCTCAGTCCCTTCTATCCTAAGTCTCCATCTGTTTTTTCTCCTCACCAATCTTTCGTCCATCCCATATCTTTTCCCCTCCATCCCTTGCCTCTTGAGTCTAGACCTTGAACTACTCTCTCCCAGCATCTACCATAATATCTCATCACCCAATTAATTTGTTTACCTCGTCTATTTCCTTCTCTCTCTCTCTCTCTCTCTCTCTCTCTCTCTCTCTCTCTCTCTCTCTCTCTCTCTCTCTTCTCTCTCTCTCTCTCTCTCTCTCTCTCTCTCTCTCTCTCTCTCTCTCTCTCTCTCTCTCTCTCTCCAGGACAGTCCCCCGTCATCTCTATTAGCATTACCCAAAAACCTTCTTCCTTTCCCTCACTCCATTCACATTTCCTCTCATCCTCTTCCTCCCAAAAAAAGTTAATGATCAAGAAGCTCCGACCTGCACCTGGCTAGCCTTTACCTGTCCTCCCTTGAATCCCCAGGTAGTGTATACACGCTCCCATTAGCTAGTTAATTATTAGTGACCTCAGGTGTGCTTTGATAACTACATTGTCATCATCATCTTCCAAGTTCCAACGGTGAATTTCAATTAACGATGCAACGCTAATTTACCTTCCTGGGGCGAGCTATATAATGAAATGGAACAGGTGTTTAGAATGGTGATGTGATGTTGTAAGATGATGTTATTATGTAAGGTTATAATTAAGAGACGTTGCATATCAATCTCTCTCTCTCTCTCTCTCTCTCTCTCTCTCTCTCTCTCTCTCTCTCTCTCTCTCTCTCTCTCTCTCTCTCTCTCTCTCTCTCTCTCTCTCTCTCTCTCTCTCTCTCTCTCTCTCTCTCTCTCTCTCTCTCTCTCTCTCTCTCTCTCTCATGCCGCCAAGCTTTATTTTATTTAATACAACATATTTTCCAACGTTTTTCCTTTACTTTTTACATGTGTTCGAGGAGTCAGTGGCCACATCCCGGGCGAGGGTTACAGGGTTACTCACTCCAGTTTACCTTTCCAGTCCAGCAGCCGCGTCCTCATTGCCTGATGAAACAACCTCAAGTAAACTCAATATCGACTCTCCTGATTGGCCAAGACGAGTAGAGTTAAACCGTTATAGGACGCAGTGGAGGGAAAAAGGAGGAAAATACATAAAATAACGAGGAAGGGAGACGAGAGAGAGAGAGAGAGAGAGAGAGAGAGAGAGAGAGAGAGAGAGAGAGAGAGAGAGAGAGAGAGAGAGAGAGAGACTTCTGGCGAGTAAGTCTAATTGCATTGATAGATAAACTTGACTTGCTCACTTAACTTGCAAATACTCCATCATAATTACAGGTGAAGGAGAGAGATACAGAGAGAGAGAGAGAGAGAGATAGAGAGAGAGAGAGAGAGAGAGAGAGAGAGAGAGAGAGAGAGAGAGAGAGAGAGAGAGAGAGAGAGAGAGAGAGAGAGAGAGGGGCAAGGGAGAGAGCGCAGTTGACCATTTCATCAGACTCTCTCATACGATAAAGTGACCTACGCCATGTAATATAGTTCCCCTTGCGTCTCCCCTCAAGTATTCTCGAGACATGCTCCGTATAACGACTTAACCACCTCGTCCAGCCTTCCGTTAAGTAATTACACGTAAGGGAGACACACTCGTGACCTGACTAACGGGTGTTTAAGTAAAGCACTGACGAACACGCACAAGCTAACACACATGCACACACTAACTTACTCACACGTTAACATTACTATCTTCTTCCCCTCCTACCCCCCTCAACACACACAGATTCACACACTCATCCTTTTCGCCACATCTGTGAGACCACGAGACAAGTGAGGAAGAGGATGAGAGGAAATGTGAGAGGAGTGAGGGAAGGGCAGAAGGTTTTGGGTAATACTAAGAGAGAGTGATGACGGGGGACTATCCTGGAGGAGAGAGAGAGAGAGAGAGAGAGAGAAGAGGAGAGAGAGAGAGAGAGAGAGAGAGAGAGAGAGAGAGAGAGAGAGAGAGAGAGAGAGAGAGAGAGAGAGAGAGAGAGAGAGAGAGAGAGAGAGAGAATTATTAAAATAGTAACCCATGTATGCATGTTAAGCTAGGAATAATCTATATATTCCTGAAAAGTCAAAGATAGTTCTCAGTAGTCCTCAGTAACCCTCAGTAGAAGCTTCTGACTGTAAAACTTATAAAAATACAGGTAAAAAATAAAAATAAAAAAGAGAGAGAGAGAGAGAGAGAGAGAGAGAGAGAGAGAGAGAAGAGAGAGAGGAAAGATAGATTCATCCTATCTAGACACTTTGCAAGTACCACTACAAGGTGAGGAGAGAGAGAGAGAGAGAGAGAGAGAGAGAAGAGAGAGAGGAGAGAGAGAGAGAGAGAGAGAGAGAGAGAGAGAGGAGAGAGAGAGAGAGAGGAGAGAAGAGAGATGAAGGAAACAACATTAAAGTTTAGACGTGGCTGCAGGAGGTGAAAGTACGGAGAGGCAGGCATCCTTCACCACTGCCAAGGTGAGAGGCCGCCCACAGGTATCGCGTGCCCAGAGGGATACACTCTCCCCCTCTTCACGCCAACTCTGAATAAATACACGATTCACCGTTTAGACCTCACATAAAAGACAGCATTTAAGACCATTTTGCTACACGAGACAACAATAGGAACCTCACATAAAAGACAGCATTTAAGACCATTTTGCTACACGAGACAACAATAGGAACCTCACATAAAAGACAACATTTTAAACGATTTTGCTACACGAGATAACAGGAACCTCACATAAAAGACAGCATTTAAGACCATTCTGCTACACGAGACAACAACAGGAACCTCACATAAAAGACAGCATTTAAGACCATTTTGCTACACGAGACAACAACAGGAACCTCACATAAAAGACAGCATTTAAGACCATTTTGCTACACGAGACAACAACAGGAACCTCACATAAAAGACAGCATTTAAGACCATTTTGCTACACGAGACAACAATAGGAACCTCACATAAAAGACAACATTTAAGACCATTTTGCTACACGAGACAACAATAGGAACCTCACATAAAAGACAACATTTTAGACGATTTTGCTACACGAGACAACAATAGGAACCTCACATAAAAGACAACATTTTAGACGATTTTGCTACACGAGACAACAATAGGAACCTCACATAAAAGACAACATTTAAGACGATTTTGCTACACGAGACAACAACAGGAACCTCACATAAAAGACAACATTTTAGACGATTTTGCTACACGAGACAACAACAGGAACCTCACATAAAAGACAACATTTTAAACGATTTTGCTACACGAGATAACAGGAACCTCACATAAAAGCCAGCATTTAAGACCATTTTGCTACACGAGATAACAAGAACCTCACATAAAAGCCAGCATTTAAGACCATTTTGCTACACGAGATAACAGGAACCTTACATAAAAGACAACATTTTAGACCATTTTGCTACACAAGACAACAACTGGAAAATCTGCAGCTTGGGGGGTGAAGCAGTAGTAACCATGTCATACAGCTGTTCAACCAGACAAGCACAGGGTGAATTATATCTTCACTACTTAACAGCGGTGTTAAGCAATCTTCACTACAATGGGATTTTTTATTTTGTCACCCTTTATAGTGAAGATTGCTCTGTCCAGTGGCCACACGCTGTTAAGTAGTGAAGATATTGTGATTGGTAGTGATGATACGAGGAATGCACCAATCAGCTGCCCCGTAGAAAAGAGGGGGAAGGCAGGGGGCGTGGCTTCCTTACTGCATTTTGACCATAATAAATAAAATAGATTATAGTGCAAACACAGCGAGAAATATATAGTTCCAGGATGTAGCCGAGATGACATCACAGGGAAGGGGGTGATGAAGGAAAAAACCAGGTAATCGCGTCATGTGCGAGTGACTGTGATTTCGTGCACGTAAATGCGGAGAATCACAGGCACAGACAGCAAATGATGATTGATACTCGGCGGGAAAGAAGCAGTGAACACCTCGGTAGCGCGATAAAAAGAGTAAAATAATACCTCTTTAGCGCAAAAAAAACATGTAAAATAACACCTCTCTAGCGCGAAAAAAGAGTAAAATAACAGCTCTTTAGCGCAAAAAAAACAGTAAAATAACACCTCTCTAGCGCGAAAAAAGAGTAAAATAACACCTCTTTAGCGCAAAAAAAGAGTAAAATAACACCTCTCTAGCGCGAAAAAAGAGTAAAATAACACCTCTCTAGCGCGAAAAAAGAGTAAAATAACACCTCTCTTGCGCGAAAAAAGAGTAAAATAACACCTTTAGCGCAAAAAAAAGAGTAAAATAACACCTTTAGCTCGAAAAAAAAGTAAAATAACACCTTTAGCGCGAAAAAAAAGGAAAATAACAGCTCGGTAGTGCGGAAAAAAGAGTAAAATATAATCCTGCCTACAAAAGACCCAAGAGACAAGTACTTTGTCTTAATCCAAAAATAGTACTCACGAGATACAACGACCTGCAAACACGCACACGCACTATGTATAACCCGGGTCATCATAACATCCCGGTAAAGATCCAATCACAACACGGATCCTCAACTACCTTGCAATAAAGATAATAACACACGGTCCCTAGCGGCAGAGGAAGACAGAGAGCTGTAACACCGATCAAATATATGTTGAAAGGAAACTGCTTATCATACATGAAAGAAAAAATTATCCAGACATCCATCCAAAAAGAAACAGAAAAGAGAGGTAATTACTTTTGCTTTAAACTGAAAAAATCTATTAAATAAATATATAAAAAACAGCACCAAAAAGAAAACAGAGAGGAGGGGAAGCTAATTTTGCTTTAAACTGAAAAATCTATTAAAAAAATATAAAAACAGCACCTGGTCATCGAGCTAAGGCAAACCAAATAAAAAGACAGTTAAAAAGACAGTTAATAAGACAGTTAAAAGTAAAAAAAAACAGTTAAAAAGACAGTTAAAGTTAAATAGACAGTTAAAAAGACAGTTAAAGTTAAAAAGACAGTTAAAAAGACAGTTAAAAGTTAAAAAGACAGTTAAAAGTTAAAAAGACAGTTAAAAAGACAGTTAAAAGTTAAAAAGACAGTTAATAAGAGTTAAAAAGAGTTAAAAAAGAGTTAAAAAGACAGTTACCGAGACAAATAGAAACAAGACAAGGGATGGATTGCGGGTACTCACTTGCAATAGAAGAGTCGTCCCTCGCGGGTGTAGTGAACGGTCCAGCCGAGCCGAAGTCTTGTCTGCAGACGGTCCAGGAAATGATGGTGGACAAGGTGGAGGGGCTCACACACTCCCACCGGGCCACCCGTGCCCCCCACGCCCGGCTGCTGCCCCCCGCCGCCATACCACGGGTTCAGGAACATTGGCAACCAGCATCACTCGCCACCCTGCCGAAGACAGACACCACTAGAGTAACAGAAAGGTGAGGAAAGGAGAACTAATACAGTGTCAGATATGGTTAAATAAACGCGACAGAAAAGGGTGACGGTGAGATAAGATAAAAACATATGTAGGTAAATGGTGATAAAATATTAAAACGCGACAGAAAAGGGTGACGGTGAGATAAGATAAAAACATATGTAGGTAAATGGTGATAAAATATTAAAACGCGACAGAAAAGGGTGAGGGTGAGGAGAAAAAAACACATGTACAGACAGGTAAATGGTGATAAAATGTTAGAACGTAAATGAACGCGAGGGGACTAAGCATCAGTCACCTGTCTGCACGGGGAGAGGGAGAGAGAGATAAATTAGGGAATGAAGGGGAAGAGAGGGGAAAGAAAAAAAACTTACTTAAAGGGAACAGGTAGTAAAATATGAATATGTGAGTGAAAGAAATGTGAATGAGACGACAAACATTATCCACAGCCCCCCTCCCTTGCCCCCCTAAACGCTTAACCCCTTCACGCCAGATCTTCCCTTTGCTATATAAAATAATTTGTTGTTAGCCCTAAATTACGAAAAATACTAAATATACCAAACTAACTAGTTGACAAGGATACTAAACAGGTCATAGCTATAAAACATTGCTTCTATTCATTAAAATCGTCTAATGGTACCCAAATTACAATGGAAATTACGCTCTGGGCCTTAAGGGGTTACATAAGGCGAAGGGTGTATCAGGGAGAGTACAGGAGTGTGTTACGAGGTGAACAGACGTATTTAGGGTGAACCTATAAAAATTAATAAAGAACAAATATAATAAAGGACAGACCAGAAGAACATAATATGGAATAGAAATAATAGAGAACAGATGAAATGTGAAGGGATATTAAATAAAAAGTGTATAATGGCAGTAGTTTCATAGAGTGGCCAGTAGTTTCATTGTAGTTTCATAGTAGTTTCATTGGCCAGCTTCTTGTGATGTAAAAAAAAAAAAAAAAAAAAAAAAAAAAAAAAAAATAGAGTAACAGATATGAGAATGGATAATAAATAGACTGAATTTACTTGTGAAAGGGCGAGTGAATGTAGTGAATTTATAAGCGAATGAATGAATAGACCGCATGAATATTAAATAGGGAAACATTAGTGAAGCTTCATGAATCTAAATACCAAAACAAACCTAATATCTTTTATCATTACGTCAAAATACTACTTCAACGCTAAAATAATAATCAATATATAATAACCTTTCGCTAAAATAATGACGATGATGAAAAATAATACTGAAATGACAATGAAAACAAGACAAGGTAAGCATAAACATTGAAACAGCCAGCCAATGAGGACACATGTAAGCTCTTGAAGTGGCCTTTGTGGTTTACTATTTGGTACACTCTCAGAAATGGGGGGTATATTAAGGGTAGAATTGTTACATCGCACCATCACTACCCTTTTATATACCCTATGTCCAGGCTGGAGGGTAGATGCTGCTGATTATACCCTTCATCTACCCTTTATCTACCCTTTTTAGACGAGAGGGTTGAGAAAGGGTACATTTGGGGTTTGAAAAGGGTATATTTAGGGTTGCAAAAGGGTATATTTGTAAGGGTAGCAGTATTTCATCACTATAAACACCCTTTTTCTACCCTTTTCCTACCCTTTTTTTCTAAGAGTGTAGGTTATATAGTAGAGTTCTTTCCTTTTCTTGGTTTACTGAAGGAAAGTATCAAGAGAGGTACACACACACACATGTATTGCCAAGCCTGTTCCCGTGAGCCAATCAGCGTCACAACACCAGCCAATCACCACCAAGGACTCACAACGCCCTAACTCAATCACCAATCAGGACAAGCAGCTGTTATCACACGTCAAATGCCTCATTAAAGTCTCGTGTGGTTACAAAACTACTTCAGTAATAGTATTTATTTATTACGGCCGCCATTAGTTTAAGATACAAAAATCACTGTAAATTATGTGTTATTTTATTGTGATTTTCAGGCTGTGGTAGGAAAGTTCATAACATACACATACATACACTTTTTTCCTCTCTCTCTCTCTCTCTCTCTCTCTCTCTCTCTCTCTCTCTCTCTCTCTCTCTCTCTCTCTCTCTCCTCTCTCTCTCTCTCTCTCTCTCTCTCTCTCTCTCTCTCTCTCTCTCTCTCTCTCTCTCTCTCTCCCCTCTCTCTCCTCTCTCTCTCTCTCTCTCTCTCTCTCTCTCTCTCTCTCTCTCTCTCTCTCTCTCTCATTAATTCCCGCGGCAACCAAAGAGCGGGACACGATGACTCTCCTCCTCCTGGCCTAAGAAGAATAATGGTTTCAGGCTGACCAATCACGTTCGTTCCTCCTTAACCAAAATCCAA
Source organism: Chionoecetes opilio (assembly GCA_016584305.1). NCBI lineage: Eukaryota > Metazoa > Arthropoda > Malacostraca > Decapoda > Majidae > Chionoecetes > Chionoecetes opilio. The sequence goes on from JACEEZ010018273.1 coordinate 186,164, forward strand.
AGGGAGTATCAACCTGTCAGCCAATCAACGACCGAGCTGTCTTGATAATGGGCAGACGATGATCATTATATTTTCTGTTGTCTATGAGAAACATATTTTTACAGATGTACTTACGACTATAAAAAACCAGGTATTCTCTTGCAAGTCTGTAATAAGACAGTGTCCCTAGGCAGCACAGATAACATCAACCTAATTACCACCTCAGATACAAGTAAAAAATAATTGCAAGTTTAGGAGTACGTCAGTGAAAATTAATAATCTGAATACTGAAGATTTTATCAGATAAGAAAAGCATAAGTAAAAAGGGAATAACTACTTATAACGAATAAATATACGAGCACAACGAAACAAACGAGGGAATTGGAGGAAAAGGCAATAACTAGCAAGACCAATGAGGCGGAGGAAACATGGGAAAAAATATTAATAGAAGTCAATGCAACGCTGATAAGGATGCAAGAATTATATGATTAAAACATTAAAACTAAAACTCGATGCGAAGATAGAATATAAGATAATTAATTTCAATAGGGAAGCAGAGAATGTTGGTGAGATAAGGAGGAGGGCAAGGAAGAGGAGGAAGAGGAGGAGGAGGAGAGAAAGGAAGGAGGAGGAAGAGAAGGAGGAGGGCAAGGAAGGAGGAGGAAGAGGAGGAGATGGAGGGCAAGGAAGGAGGAAGAGGAGGAGGAGGGAAAGGAGGGAGGGAGGAAGAGGAGCAGGAGGAGGGCAAGGAAGGAGGGAGGAGGAGAAGGAGGAGGGCAAGGAAGGAGGAGGAAGAGGAGGAGGAGGAGGAGGACAGGGAGAGTCTCGAGGCCCCTGGAGACGTCATCCATGAAGGTGTTCTTGGGCGCTTTATTAAATGTGTGGCAAAAGAATCCCACTGAGGGAGGAGCGAGTTAATTGGCGCCGCAGAGGACGCGGAGGAGGAGGAATAAAGAAGAGGAGTACCAGTCAAAGAAATATTGGAGGAAAGTAGGAGAAAGCAAGAAAAAGAACAGGAAATGACGAAGTAAATTGCCGCAAATATAATAAGAGAATGAAAAGTATAAGAGAGAAACAAGCAGGAGAAAAATAGTGAAGCTTGATATAAAAGACGGAAAGAGAAGAGGGGGATAAGAAAAGAAACAGGACAGGAAAATGACAAAAAAAAACCCATCAGAAAACATCAAAGGAAGGAAATAAGTGAAGAAGGAAGAAAGAAAAAAATAGAGAGAGAGAGAGAGAGAGAGAGAGAGAGAGAGAGAGAGAGAGAGAGAGAGAGAGAGAGAGAGAGAGAGAGAGAGAGAGAGAGAGAGAGAGAGAGAGAGAGAGAGAGAGAGAGAGAGAGAGAGAGAGAGAGAGAGAGAGAGAGAGAGAGAGTAAAATGAGTGCAAGTTGATAGGGTATAATGAGTATATAAGGGAAAAATTGGGTAAACTGATTATAATAAATAATACAAATGTAAATAAATAGTAAATAAATAATCAATAAATACGTTAAGAAAGTAAATATGATAAACCAAGTATAGATAAACCGGGAAAACTGAGCATAACTAAAACTACATAAGCTACATGTGGCATTTAGATCACATTACCAGGGAACCATCAAGGAAAAATCATGCACACAGGCCCCAAGCAGGCACCCGGTCAAGCACAGGAGCCAAGCACGCCACCACACAACCCTGGGACTCATTAAGCAAAAACCATGAAAGCCGCGTCCCTTTTATGATTCAATAAAGCATCCTGCCTCTTCTGCCCTCACTAATTACACCTGCATTAACACACCAGACCAATTAGGAATGAAAAACGGCAAACACAAGACCGGCTTCTCCTACTAATCATGATGTCAACGTCAGATTATTTTCCATACCTGTAATTATAACTGACAGGCAGACAATTACGTATCATTACTAAGCACTCACACATGGCCTTCTCCCTCTAATTGGACGTATCAAAAAGGAAAGCTTAAAAACAGGTCTTGATGCAGCCAATTGTCGTGTTAGTACAAGCCATTGTGTATCAAGCCCATGGCAACCCACTCACCCTTCAAGCCACCAACCCAAAGCCAGCCAACTCTAACGCAGTAATCCGATCAGTCAAGACAGTCAGCCAAGACAAGTCAAGGCAAGTCAGCAGCATGCCAGCAAGCCGACAGCCACCACCTTCATCTGTCAGCTAAACCAGTCATCCAGTCAGTCAGCGAACTATCACTCAATCCAACGTCAATACACAAGTTAGGTTGCTGTGTGAAGCGACTTTTATTAGACAAGAATAAAGTTGTACAGTCACGCACGCTGTCAGAGAGAGAGAGAGAGAGAGAGAGAGAGAGAGAGAGAGAGAGAGAGAGAGAGAGAGAGAGAGAGAGAGAGAGAGAGAGAGAGAGAGAGAGAGAAATGCAGACAGACAGACACAGGCATCACCATAATAATTAATAGACAGACATATCCAATATCCAAGCATACAGACGGAGTATTCGCCAGTTAATAACGGTGAGCAAGTCAAGTTTATCTATCCATGCAATTAGACTTACTCGCCAGAAGGCAGGCTGGCTCTCTCTCTCTCTCTCTCTCTCTCTCTCCCCTCTCTCTCTCTCTCTCTCTCTCTCTCTCTCTCTCTCTCTCTCTCTCTCTCTCTCTCTCTCTCTCTCTCTCTCACACACAAAAAATATTACAAGCGAATTTCAAACTAGTCAAAGAAAGATTTTACTCTCTCTCTCTCTCCCCTCTCTCTCTCTCTCTCTCTCTCTCTCTCTCTCTCTCCTCCTCTCTCTCTCTCTCTCTCCTCTCTCTCTCTCTCTCTCTCTCTCTCTCCCCTCTCTCTCTCTCTCTCTCTCTCTCTCTCTCTCTCTCTCTCTCTCTCTCTCTCTCTCTCTCTCTCTCTCTCTCTCTCTCTCTCTCTCTCTCTCTCTGTATATCTCTCCTTCACCTGTAATTACTAGCGAGTGACACGCGTGGTGGACAGGGGCAGCCTCGACAGGTGGCCGCAGCACACCATTGGGAGGGAGCGCCGTGACGTCTCAGGGTCATTGTATGCATAATATAGTAACTTCCCCCCCACCCCCTCTATCAACCTCCACTTCCTCCTTTATATGCACCGTAACAATCTTCCCTCCCCTTCTATTACTTTCTCCACTTACGTCCATCTCCATCCAACTCTACCTACTTGTCTTATTCCTTTATCCATTCACCTCAACCCTTACCTAATAATTCCTTCCCTTACCAACTCATTTTCCTCTTGCCTATTGCCCCAATATATTCTTTCTCTCTCTCCCAAGTCACCCTCTCCTACCACCACCATCACTACCATCCTTCCATCTATTTATCTTGCCTCAATCCTTGCATCTCACTCATCTTCTGTTTCCCTTCATCATCACTCCTTCGCACCATTACTCAATCCCTCCTCCACCACTAACTTATCCATCTCTTACTCCTCCATTACTCTCTCCTCCATTCCCTACCACCTTCAATCCCCCCTTAGGGCATTATCCATCCCTCTCCCTACCCCTCCTCCTCCTCCATCTCCTCCATCTCCTCCATCTCCTCCGCTAGTCGGCAGCCAAACAGAGAAGCCAGTGAACGACTACCACTACTACTACTACTACTACTACTACTACCACTACTACTACTACTCCCTACTACTACTACTACTACTATTACTACTAACACTACGTACTACCTACCACTACTACTACTACTACTACTACTACTACCACTACTAATACTAATACTACCTCTACTACCACGACTACCACCACCTCGACTTCACCAGCTGTTGACTCAATAATAGGAGAGAGGGTGGGAGGGAGGGAGACGTTATGGAGGAGGGGAAAGCGGGGGAGAGGAGGGAGAAAGGAAGAAAGGAGAAGGGAAACAGGATAGAGAAGGAGGAGAAAGAAGCCTGGAGTGTGGCTTAAGACCGTATTACACGGGAATGAATTTACAGCGTCAACGCTTCCTCTTACAAATTTGCTTGGTTAAGTTGGCGATAGTGACATCACGATGGACGACTCGGTGCGGCTGCCTTCGCTACAGACCGAAAGCAGTCGTCGGTTTTCTTCGTCAGACTGGTATGTTTTAAGTTAACGACTGTAAAAGTAACCCCATTTTTTACATATACGTAATCATTGCTTTTTAAATTTTGGGTACATATTGTATGACCTGTTTCTGATGTTCTTTGGAAATAATAATATTTTCATGTAGAAGAAATAGGCCACGTGTGTTCTGTTTACATCTGTTAACCATTGTGCTTCAGCTCTGTGTGCTACTGTTATTTCGTTGTCGTTTATTTATCTGCCATGGCACCTGTGAATTGGAGAAGAGACGTTGGAGTCTGCCAACACGATCCATGATGCAGGATGGTGTTGTTTTGATAACCCGCGCCGAGGACAAGGGCGGCCTGACGTGCGGTGCCTTGTACACAACAGCTCTGCACTCTTTGACCGATCCACGACACACATTTGCTTCATCAAGTCCAAGGAAATTCATGCCTTAGTAATCACACCTTTAGCGGTGAATGACACACTCTCACATCTCTCTCTCTCTCTCTCTCTCTCTCTCTCTCTCTCTCTCTCTCTCTCTCTCTCTCTCTCTCTCTCTCTCTCTCTCTCTCTCTCTCTCTCTCTCTCTCTCTCTCTCTCTCTCTCTCTCTCTCTCTCTCTCTCTCTCTCTCTCTCAATTAGTTCCCCTTCTCCAGTGTACCAACAGGTGAAAGAATCATAAGCGGAAATAGAGTAAACATTTGCCAGTGCTGAAGAAGACCTGAAAAACGTAAAAGCTCAAAGCACACAGAAGTAAACGAAAAAAAATACACGAAATGCTTTAATTCTGTACGTGTCGCTCCTTCAATCGGTGTGAGTGATTAATTACCAGAGTACAAATGAAGAGAATGCAATGATGATGGATAGTGTGGGGTGACATAGGAGGTGGAGGAGAAGGAAGAAGAAAAGGAGGAGGAGGAGGAGCAAGAAGAGGAGGTAGAGGAGGAGGATTACAAAGGATTACAAAGGAAACACAAACAGCAACAGACAAATAGGTCCTTACAAGGCTGTTTGCTTTAACTACACTTTTAGAGGAGAAGGAGAAGGAAGAGGAGGAGGAGGGGGAAAGAGGTGGGAGAGACGATAAAGATGAAGGTGTCAATTAATGTATTGAGGGAAAGAAATATAGGAGGAATATTTCTGAGCAGAAGAGTGGAGAAAGGCATTTGGAGGAAAGAGGTAATGAAGGGAGGTTTTTGAGGATAAGGAAGGAAGGGATGATGAGTAGCAACATTTGGATTTACGAGTATTCTATCTGGGATGGTGGTGGTGGTAGTGGTAGTTGTTGTAATGGGTGCTGGTGGTAGTGGTATTATAGTGCGTGGTGGTGGTAGTGGGTAGTGGATGTTGTGGTGGTGGTAGTGGAGGTTGTGATGGTGGTAGTGGAGGTGATGGTGGTAGTGGTGATGGTGGTAATAGTGATGGTGGTGGTGGTGGAGGTTGTGGTGGTGGTGTTAGTGGAGGTTGTGGTGGTGGTGGTAGTAGTAGTGGTGGTGGTGGTGGTGGTGGTGTTAGTGGAGGTTGTGGTGGTGGTGGTAGTAGTAGTAGCGGTGGTGGTGGTGGTGGTGGTGTTAGTTGAGGTTGTGGTGGTGATGGTAGTAGTAGTGGTGGTGGTGGTGATGGTGGTGGAGGTTGTGGTGGTGGTGTTAGTGGGGTTGTGGTGGTGGTGGTTGTGGTTGGTGACCGGCGCCTCATACTACCTCCATGCCGGCGCCTGACACTCCCTGATAACGCCGGGGAGGCCTGGGCTTTGGTGGGCGACATCAAACGCCATGGGAGGGAGGAAGGGGGGGGGGGGAGGGGGGAGGGGGGGAGTAAGGCTACGGCCATCACCAACTGAACACAGTGATAATAACAACAACAACAATAACATAACACCATATATAATAATAGTGCAAATATGAAACTAGTGTAAATACCTCTTCTCCAACAGCAACAATAGCGGTAGAAAATATTCCAGCAATAACTACAGCGACGATACGAGGACCAACACTGACAGCAACACGAGAGAATATGAAGAAGGAAATGAAGGAATGGATAACTGAAAGAAATGGGAAGAGAAAGAAAACTAAAAGGTGAGCGTTGTGAAATACGAACTGCAGGAAGGTAGGGAGAAACTATGAAGCAAGGGAATGTAAGATAAAGGAAAGGAGAGAAAAATATGGGACAGAAGGTTGAGACTACATAATTGTCAATAAAATCAATAAACGACAATAAGATACAGGACTGCAACAATCTACAAGAACAACGAGAGGCCTAACGACAACATCAACATAATTATAAGTGAGTAAGCAGCGCCGGGCAGAGCAGTGGGCGTGACTATGCACTTTATGGAAGCGTAAAAAAGTGTAACCGTGTAAAAAAGTAAAACCGTGTAAAAAAAGTAAAACCGTGTAGAAAAGTAAAACCGTGTAAAAAAGTAAAACCATGTAAAAAAGTAAGACCATGTAAAAAAGTGTAACCGTGTAGAAAAGTAAAACCGTGTTAAAAAAGTGCAACCGTGTAAAAAGTGTAACCGTGTAAAACAAGTAAAACCGTGTAGAAAAGTAAAACCGTGTAAAAAAGCGTAACCGTGTAAAAAAACGTGTAAAAAAGTAAAACCGTGTAGAAAAGTAAAACCGTGTAAAAAAGTAAAACCGTGTAGAAAAGTAAAACCGTGTAAAAAAAAGTGTAACCGTGTAGAAAAGTAAAACCGTGTAAAAAAGTAAAACCGTGTAAAAAATAAAACCGTGTAAAAAAGTAAAACCGTGTAAAAAAGTAAAACCGTATAAAAAAGTAAAACCGTGTAAAAAAGTAAAACCGTGTAAAAAAGTAAAACCGTGTAAAAAAGTAAAACCGTGTAAAAAAGTAAAACCGTGTATAAAAGTAAAACCGTGTAAAAAAGTGTAAACGTGTAAAAAAGTGTAACCGTGTAAAAAAGTAAAACTGTGTATAAAAGTAAAACCGTGTAAAAAAGTAAAACCGTGTAAAAAAGTGTAACCGTGTAAAAAAGTAAAACCGTGTAAAAAAGTAAAACCGTGTAAAAAGTAAAACCGTGAAAAAAAGTAAAACCGTGTAAAAAAGTAAAACCGTGTAAAAAAGTAAAACCGTGTAAAAAAGTAAAACCGAGTAAAAGAGTAAAACCGTGTAAAAAAAGGGTGTAAAAAAGTAAAACCGTGTAAAAAAGTAAAACCGTGTAAAAAAGTAAAACCGTGTAAAAAGTAAAACCGTATAAAGTAAAACCGTGTAAAAAAATAAAACCGAGTAAAAAAGTAAAACCGTGTAAAAAAAATACCGTGTAAAAAAAATAAAACCGAGTAAAAAAATAAACCGTGTAAAAAGCATGACAGCGATACGAGTACTGTTTGGCCGCGAATTTAAAACATGCATAAGCTTGGCAGGAGACTCAACAACGGCGCCTAAAACAACACTTTAAAGAATCTTCTCCGTACGGTAACGATAGGTAATAAAAATATAGAAAGCATACCATTGATCCACGTTAACAATTATCGGATTCAACAAAGAAACATTCATATGGAAACAAATCTGACATTTACCGATACAAAAAATAGCATTGGGAACCTCGATTTATATACTAATAAGACGTGATATATAGGTTATCAAACACACAGGTGAGCACACAGGTGAGCAGGCAGGTGTACAAACAGCAGGTGGAGGGTCACTACTGTGTGGAGTGAGGAGAGGAGAGATTCAATACATTCATGCAACACGGAATGAATGAAACACAATAACAATCAACGTTTACACCAATCCTTTCCAAACACACACGTATACAGAGAGAGAGAGAGAGAGAGAGAGAGAGAGAGAGAGAGAGAGAGAGAGAGAGAGAGAGAGAGAGGAGAGAGAGAGAGAGAGAGAGAGAGAGAGAGAGAGGAGAGAGAGAGATAAGAGAGAGAGAGAGAGCGAGAGAGAGAGAAGGAGAGAGAGAGAGAGAGAGAGAGAGGAGAGAGAGGAGAGAGGAAGAGAGAGAGGAGAGAGAGAGAGAGAGATAAAGAGAGAGAGATACAGAGAGAAAGAGAGACACAGAGAGAAAGAGAGAGAGAGAGAAAGAGAGAGAGATAAAGAGAGTTAGAGAGAGAGAGATCCAAGATTCTAAAGAGAAAGCAACAGTCGACAGCCAAGCCAAATCGCCGCAAGAGATAGTGCGTGCTTCTATTAACAATGCATCCAGGTAATAGATGCACGCCCACAGCCACAGCCTTGAGCCGGGAAGCAGAGGCCCCACAACGCAACTTCACGACCCTCTATGATATTACGCCAATTCCAATCATTGTGGCGTTATTGGGGCAGTTCCGTTTGTCCGGCAGTTGTGGTTTAACTTGTCTTTCACTGTACAGTGTGTCCCTCTTAACAGTTGCGTGTAATAAATAAGGGGCGATGAGAATTTCTTTTTGCAGATATGTTAACCAGTTTGATTGCTACATTCAATCATCATCTACATCTATATCTACATCTTCATATACATATACATATACATTCAATCGTTAACTAGGTGGTAACTAGGTAATCGGTAACTAAACTAATAAATAGTTTGATCGCACATTCAATCATCTAAGTATAAAAATCTGTTATACTGTATATATTATATGAACGTTATCTCCACGTAAGAGCTTCCGTATTCAATCAATATTATCATCACAATCAATATATCACATCAATATTAGTCATTTTGGTATATTGTCATCTATATTAATAAAAGCGAAAGTGTGTGTGTCTGTGTGTGCGTGTGTGTGTGTGGTATAGGTTCCGCCCCCCGTGGCGGAATCCCATCATATACCACATTTTTGGAACCAGGTTGACCAGGGGAAGGTTTTAAGCCTACTTATGAGATGATCCGATCACTTTTTTTTTTCTTTTTTTTAGCAGCCTATTAGCGAGAATTGTGAAAACAAAAGTGGGTTGCGAGAATTGAGGAAGCCTTGATGTAGGGTGATGGGTAATGGGTGAGTGAATGGGTGGGGTGGGTAATGGGTGTGGGGTGATGGGTGAGTGAATGGGTGGGGGGTGATGGGTTGGGGTGACGGGTGATGGGTGAGGGAATAGGTGGGGGTGATGGGTAATGGGTGAGTGAATGGGTGTGTGGTGATGGGTAATGGGTGAGTGAATGGGTGGGGGGTGATGGGTAATGGGTGATGTGAATGGGTGTGTGGTGATGGGTAATGGGTGAGTGAATGGGTGGGGGGGTGATGGGTAATGGGTGAGTGAATGGGTTGTGGTGATGGGTAATGGGTAAGTGAATGGGTGGGGGGTGAGTGAATGGGTGGGGGGTATGGTAATGGGTGATGAATGGGTGTGTGGTGATGGGTAATGGGTGGGGGTGTATGGGTAATGGGTAGTGAATGGGTGTGTGGTGATGGGTAATGGGTGAGTGAATGGGTGGGGGGTGATGGGTAATGGGTGAGTGAATGGGTGTTGGTGATGGGTAATGGGTGAGTGAATGGGGTGGTGGTGATGGGTAATGGGTGAGTGAATGGGTGGGGGGTGATGGGTAATGGTGAGTGAATGGGTGGAGGGCGATGGGTAATGGGTGAGTGAATGGGGGGGGTGATGGGTAATGGGTGGGGGGTGATGGGTAATGGGTGAGTGAATGGGTGGGGGGTGATGGGTAATGGGTGAGTGAATGGGTGGGGGGTGATGGGTAATGGGTGAGTGAATGGGTGTGTGGTGATGGGTAAATGGGTGAGTGAATGGGTGGGGGGTGATGGGTAATGGGTGAGGAATGGGTGGGGGGTGATGGGTAATGGGTGAGTGAATGGGTGGGGGGTGATGGGTAATGGGTGAGTGAATGGGTGGGGGGAATACATACATTTCTACATCCATGATTTCAGGAAAGTTAGAAGGGGCTATCTGGAGAGTCCATGTTTGGTGGGCCGAAGGCCCACCAAACACAGGTGGTGGGCCGAAGGCCCACCAATAGCCCTCCGCAGGAGCTAGCCAAAAAGTCCGCCCGGAGGGCGGCTTTGCGGCTAGTTATTTTATATTTCTTCTTCATTTCATTTAAAGACGGAGGGTTTTCCTCCGTCTTAAGTTTCCCTTAAAGCCTCCTGCATTTTAAATGCAGGAGGGTGAAGAGCAGGTAGTGTTGGAGGAGACTGAAATGCCTGCTTACTTCGTATACATAAGAAGCAAATCAAGCGTCATTATATGAGAAAGCGTCGTCATCATGAGCAGGGAAGATTCATCACAGTATTCCTACACCCCTACAGGGCCCTACATACAACAGCGTGTTCCTCGTTTATGTTATCGTTAAAGAGAGAGAGAGAGAGAGAGAGAGAGAGAGAGAGAGAGAGAGAGAGAGAGAGAGAGAGAGAGAGAGAGAGAGAGAGAGAGAGAGAGAGAGAGAGAGAGAGAGGAGAGAGAGAGAGAGAGAGAGGAGAGAGAGAGAGAGAGAGGGGAGAGAGAGAGAGAGAGAGAGAGAGAGAGAGAGAGGAGGAATGTTCCATGCATGAAATTCCTCTTCTACTGGAAATGTCATGACCCAATCCCCTTCCACCATTCCCAATTTCCACTCCTTCAATCCTTCTTCTCAATGATTACAAATTTTAACTTCCTCTTCCTTCACTCACACAAAACTGCACAAGCCCGCGTGTATTGACTTCGCCGCGTTTTTTGGGTGTGGCATCGAAAATAGATACACAAGATATTTGTATGCATAGAAGAAAAATGATATGTATTCCAGTAGCGGTAAGAAATGAGGGAATGAAGACAAGGGAATGACGAGGTAGAAATACAATATTCAATACCGGCTCAAGGAAACCCGAGGTAAAAGAGGAGGATTACATAGGATTACATAGGAGTAACAGACACCAGGAGACCTATTGGTCCATAGCGAGGGTATCTGCTGAACTACATACTACTAACTATCAACTACTTGTAAGAAAACAGTTGGAAAATGATACCGTGTCCCTAAAGGGGATAGGAACATGGAAGTTTCATAGTGCAGACTGATAGGATATGAAAAATACTAACTACAACTACCACTACCACTACAACTAATCGATACGGGGGACTAGATACGAATTCGCACTATCAATACCCATTTACTTTACAGTGCGCGTCAAGTCTGTTTTTGAATGTAGTTATTGTGTTGGCTCCGACAACATTTGCTGGTAACTTGTTCCATCGATCAACGACTCTAACATTGAAATAATTTTTACGGAGATCGGTGATGCAACGTTGACCGTTTAGTTTTAAACCATTATTTCTTGTTGTCACTTGAGTTGAAAGCTCGAATAGGTCCTCTTGATTAATGACATCAAAACCTTTTAGGATCTTAAAGGTTTCTATCAAGTCCCCACGGATTCTACGATCCTTTAAGGAAAACAT
>JACEEZ010018273.1:202500-220000 GCA_016584305.1 Chionoecetes opilio
CAACAATTTATTTTCATTCCTATTTTCATTACATTCATGTTTCAATGTATCATATAATTTCCTTAATCCATTTAATTCCCCCCTTTGTAATAATGCTGTTATATTTTTTCTCCCGTGTCATTTCTTTAATTTATTCAACGTGCAGTTATTTTGTGTAATCTGAATTTTGTTACAAGTTTGGCTTAAAATTTTCACCAGTAATATATGTATCCCTGCATCTCTAATTCATCCTTCCTCTTTCAATTTTAAGGTAATTTTCATTTCATCCTTTCTCCTTCAATTTTAGGGTAATTTTCATATGTTACGTGATTTTTCGACAATCCTCACGCTGCCACCAATATTACCACCTTCCTATTACAGCATATGCCTCACCTCCCCACCACATCGTAAACCACCGCCGTCACCAACACAATCACTACTCTTCCTACCACACTAACACTGCCCTCCCTACTACCTACCTACCGCAACCACAAGCACTACTAATACCACCAGCATCATCACCACCAGTATCACCTACGCCATAAAAAAAAAATGCCAACACTTATTTTTACCGACACAAACACCACCACAAGCACAATGACCATCAATAAAGGGGGGAAAAAGCAACACAACTTCTAGCGCCACCATTGCCTTTCACCACAAACGCCATCAACACCTCATCAACACCATAAACACTAACTTCCTCCTTCTCCTCCTCTTCCTCCTCCATCAACACCATAAACACTAGCTTCCTCCTCTTCCTCCTCCATCGCAGCATAAAACATCCTCAATATTCGCCAATATTTACACACCGCAGAGACGCACGTCCATATATCAAATCAACCAATATTGGTAAGCTTTCCTTTACTCTGCCATGCTGCTGAAACAATGCCATTACACCAGTTTTTGTACCAATATTCATTTTGGCCTCAATAGCAATATGAATGTATTTATTACAGCTAACGACACTAAAGTCATCATTTACCCATTCATGCATAGTTTCATTTCTTACTCACTTTGTTATTCCTATATTTATCCCTCGCTTCCTCCTCACACTCCTTTGATCATTGCTCAACGAATTGTTTTCATCTGTTTTCAATGCCTTTCATCTCTCCCTGACATCTTCACTCCTTCCTCTGTATCTCTTCTTCCATCCCTCCTTTCCACTCCCTTCCCTCCCTCCATCCCTCCTTTCCACTCCCCTCCCTCCCTCCATCCCTCCTTTCCACCCCCTTCCCTCCATCCATCCCTCCTTCCCTCCCTCCATCCCTCCTTTCCAATCCCCTCTCTCCCTCCCTCACTACCAAATAACACAAGTCGATAGCAAACTCAGTGGAGAGAGAAAACACTGAATACAGTCGCCACAATCTTTCCTCCTCCTCCTCCTTCTTCACATCTTGGGAGATATGAAGGAGGAAGGAGAGAGGAATTTACCTCCAGGAAATAGACTGTCTATCACCAACCACCAACAAACCACTGGCAGGACCTCCATCTCCGTCCCTCCTCCACCTCCTGCGGTTTCTCCACTTTTATCTCTCTCTCTCTCTCTCTCTCTCTCTCTCTCTTCTCTCTCTCTCTCTTCTACTCTCTCTCTCTTCTCTCCTCTCTCTCTCTCTCTCTCTCTCTCTCTCTCTCACAAAGCTTCCCGCCTCTTTATCGGACCTTCCTCCATCATCAGCCATGCCATTTTCACATTGCAAGAGGCCCATTCCTTTACCCATGAGCTATTTCAATATTTCCCTAAGTCCATCTACATTATTTATCAAGGCTTCTCCACTTTCCCTCAATATACTCTCTCCTAACTCCACTCCGCCTCTACTAATGGCCAACCACAATTGCTTTATTCCACTCACTGTATCTTCCACTAAGCCACTACAGCTGCCCCTCCCACCTTTACCTAATTCCTTTCCTTCCACCTCTTCCTAAGCTACCTATGTATACCTGTTGCTCAGCTAATTCACCCATCAAGGCACCCCTTCCACCTACCTCTTACACTCTTTACCACCATTACGAAAACCACCTTCCACCCCCAGAGTCTTCACCGACGCTAATCCACCTTTTCCAACACCCCTGCCACCACCACCAGCACCACCTCCACCTCCACCACCACCCCCACCACCCCCCACCAACACACAGCCACACCACCACCACCACCACCACCACCCCACCAACACACAGCCACCACCACCACCACCACTACCACCCCACCAACACACAGCCATCACCACCACCACCACCACCACCCCACCAACACACAGCCACCTCCACCACCACCCCACCACCCCCCACCAACCCCACAGCCACCACCACCACCACCACCACCACCCCACCAACACACAGCCACCACCACACCACCACCACCACCACCACCCCACCAACACACAGCCACCACCACCACCACCACTACCACCCCACCAACACACAGCCACCGCCACCACCACCACCACCACCACCACCCCACCAACACGCAGCCACCACCACTCCACCACCACCACCCCACCACCACCACCCCACCAACACACAGCCACCACCACCACCACCACCACCATCACCACCACCAATCACCACCACCACCCCCCCACCAACACACAGCCACCACCACCACCACCACCACCTCCACCACCACCCTGCACACCCTCCACCCTCCCCCTACACCACGAGTCCCATCTTTTATCCCGGGAAGCGCAGCGGTGGGGCGGGAGTCTATAAAGAAGTAATGGGATGCAGGTGCGATGGCTTACCTGTCACTATTGGTTCTCCTCACCTTCACTACCCAAGGCGATGCTTATGCTATGTTGTCTCTTCCTTCATTCTTCTACCTTTTACATCTTTTCCTTTCACTTTTATTATATAAAGTTTACATAACTGCTCAGTGCTGTTTTTTACACCTACCTCATTCAGTTTTCTTAAGTACTTATACTTGTTCACCGTTAACTGCTTGTTTTTTGTTGAATATTTTACTAGGAAGGTGACTTTAGCCAACGGCTATGTATTTACTATTATATTGTGCATTGCGTTTTGTTTTAATATGTCATATGTAATCATTAGAATGACTTTTTCTTTAATCATTTATATCATCTTACTCGTCCGTGCACTGCCTTCATGACGCTCATTTTTTACTCTCTCGTCCGTGCACTGCCTTCTGACGCTCATTTTTTACTCGCATCACATATTTTCATTATTTTTTCTCGCTTTCGTTATTACGATGACACTTGTAGACTTAACATTTTATTTAACTTTTCCTGCTATATTCTTTTTCATTTTTACATATATTGTATTCCAATAATGTTCACTAATATGTCGAGTTTTAATTTTGACCTTTACTATTATTTTCCCTGCTGTTAGATATTTTTGCATTGGTTTATTCATATCCATTATAATGAAAGATGTCAAGTTATCATTTTGGTTACGATTTTCATTTTTCTATTCGCCTCGCGTCCACAACAATATGAATATCACAGTGACCTTCAAGGCAACATAGATCCATTTTTTCACCTGCGATTTTTCACTGACAAATTCGGGCTGTTAATGTCTCCCTTCAGCAAGGGGACGAGGGTATGTAGTGTGTAGGTCCCAGCATTACCCTAAGATCGATAATAATGAGCTCCAAGCTCACTCCGGGAGGGTACAACTGGCGATCGCGAGTCTGACTCGCGTGGACAAGACCATGGGTGTGACAAGACACAAAGGGACAAGCAACCCAACAGAAGGCAGTGTAGGAAAAGTATGCAGAACGAGAAAAAAAACATTCTTAGCTTGGATAAGAACTAGATATAAAATAATCATGAAGGAGGAGAGGAAAGTAAGAGAATATAATATAAGAGATTCAAGAAGATAGGAAATAAAGAGAGAGACACAGAGGGAGGGTGGCTGAGGAAAGAAAACAATATGACAGAGGATGGAGGAAAGAAGACAATGGAGAAAGAAGAGAAAAATATAAAAAGAAACATGGAGATGTGTACAGTACTAGTAAGCAAATAAAATGGGGTGAAAATAAAATGGAACAAGGAAGGATAAAGGGAAAGACAAAAAGAAGAGAAGCTGCTACGCATCACAAAGCATCAAATTAAGTTTTCGTGCACCGGTTGACGGATGTCTGTTGTCTTATTACCCATAAATCTCTCTCTCTCTCTCTCTCTCTCTCTCTCTCTCTCTCTCTCTCTCTCTCTCTCTCTCTCTCTCTCTCTCTCTCAAACTGTCTGTGTGTACCTATAATGCATATAAAGAATGTCTTGTCTAACTGTCTGTCCATTTAAGTGTCTGTCTGTCTCTCCATCTAACTGTCTGTCCATCTACCTGTTTGTCTGTCCATTTAAGTGTCTGTCTGTATGTCCATCTAACCGTCTGTCCATCTAAGTGTCTGTCTGTCTGTGTGTGTGTTTGTCTCCCTGTCCCACTGCCACAACACCTCGCCAGGTCTTCAGTATGAGGAATGACTTAATCTGTGGTAATGGTAATGGTCTCCTCGACACCCCCCTTCCCTCCCTCCTTACTACCTTCCCTCCCTCCCATCGCTACCTTACCTCCTTCCTACCTTCCCTCCATTCTACCTTCCCACCCTCCTTCCCTCCCCTCCTACCTTCCCTCCCTCCACTC
Source organism: Chionoecetes opilio (assembly GCA_016584305.1). NCBI lineage: Eukaryota > Metazoa > Arthropoda > Malacostraca > Decapoda > Majidae > Chionoecetes > Chionoecetes opilio. The sequence continues at coordinate 207,076 of JACEEZ010018273.1, forward strand.
CTTTCGTCCTTCCTTCCCTCCTCCCCTCCTCATTCCTCCGTCAACGTTACTCATACCCTGAAGGAGGACCACGTCAAGCTTTTCCTCCTCCCCATCATCAATCATCGCCCTTTTTCATCTTCTGCCTCCGCCTTCTCTTATTCCTGTTTCTTCTCACAATAAAGTTTTTTTATATTATCTATAATAATATAAGCGAAAGTGTGTGTGTGTGTGGTGTGTTGTGTTGTGTGTGTGTGTGTGTGTGGTGTGTGTTTTGGGTGTGGGGTGTGTGTGTGTGTGTGTGTGTGTGTGTGTGTGTGTGTCTGTCTGTCCACGATGGGGGCCCGCCCCTGTGGCGGAATCCCATCATATGTCACAGTTTTGGAATCAGGTTGACAGGGGAAGGGTTTTTTAAGCCCACTTTAGGATGATCCGATCCTTTTTTTTTTCCTTTTTTTTTTAGCAGCCTATTGCGAGAACTGTTGAAAAAAAAAAGTGGGTTGCGAGAATTGAGGAAACCTTGATGTAGGGTGATGGGTAATAGGTGAGTGAATGGGTGAAGTGATGGGTAATGGGTGTGGGGTGATGGGTGAGTGAATGGGTGGGGGGTGATGGGTGATGGGTGAGGGAATAGGTGGGGGGTGATGGGTAATGGGGTGAGTGAATGGGTGTGTGATGATGGGGTAATGGGTGAGTGAATGAGTGAAGGGGAATCACCCCCAGCACCCGCGAACCACCTCCCCCCCCCATTTCCACACGCACAAACAGGTAAATCACACTCTAAATCCCCCATCATCCCTTCATAATCCCACGTTATACAGGTAAAACATACACCGGGATCCCATGAATACTGCCTTATTAACGCTGTTTTTTTCCCGCCTCCCTTACACCACTCATACCACTCATACCATACTCATACCATACTCATACCATACTCATACCACTCATCCCATACTCATACCCCCTCATACCAACCTCATACCATACTCATACCAAATACTCATACCACCTCATACCATACTCATACCATACTCATACCAACTCAATACCATACTTATACCACGCATACCATACTCATACCACTCATACCATACTCATACCATACTCATACCATACTCATACCACTCATAACATACTCATACCACGCATACCATACTCATACCACTCATACCATACTCATACCTCTCATACCATACTCATACCACGCATACCATACTCATACCACTCATACCATACTCATAACCTCTCATACCAAAAATCATACCACTCATACCATACTCATACCACGCATACCATACTCATACCACTCATACCACTCATCCCACTCATACCATACTCATACCACTCATTACCATACTCATACCACTCATACCACTCATACCATATCATACCATACCATACCATACTCATACCCTCATACCACTATACCATACTCATACCATACTCATACCACTCATACCATACTCATACCAATACTCATACCATACTCATACCACTCACCATACTCATACCCACTCATCACCATCATACCACTCCTACCATACTCATACCACTCATACATACTCATACCACTCATACCATACTCATACCACTCATACCACTCATACCAAAATCCATACCATACTCTACCACTCATACCATACTCATACCACTCTACCATACTCATACCACTCATACCACTCATACCACTCATACCATACTCATACCCACTCATACCAAAATCATACCATTCATACCATACTTCCATACCACTCAATACCATACTCTACCTCTCATACCATACCATACCACTCATACCATACTCATACCACGCATACCATATCATTACCACTCATACCACTCTTTCCCCACTCATACCATACTCATACCACTCATACCATACTCATACCACTCATACCACTCATACCACTCATACCATACTCATCCCCATACTCTTTACCCATACTCATACCACTCATACCATACTCATCCCAAACTCATACCACTTATTACCATACTCATAACCTACTCATACCACTCATACCATACCATACCATACTCATACCATACTCATACCACTCATACCATACTCATACCACTCATACCACTCATACCCACTCATACCATACTCATACCACTCATACCATACTCATACCACTCATACCACTCATCCCATACTCATACCATACTCTACCACTCATACCATACTCATACCACTCATACCATACTCATACCACTCATACCACTCATCCCCATACTCATACCACTCATACCATATTTCATACCATTCATACCATACTCATACCACTCTTTACCATACTCATACCTTCATCCCATACTCATACCACTCATACCATACTCATACCACGCAAAACCATACTCATACCACTCATACCACTCATACCACTCATACCATACTCATACCACTCTTTACCATACTCATACACTCATACCACTCATACCACTCATACCATACTCATACCATACTCATACCATACTCATACCACTCATACCATACTCATACCACTCATACCACTTATACCAAAACTCATACCATACCCCTACCACTCATACCATACTCATACCATACTCATACCATACTCATCCCACTCATCCCATACTCATACCACTCATACCACTCATACCACTCATACCATACTCATACCACTCTACCACTCATACCATCATACCATACTCATACCATACTCATACCACCTCATACCATACTCTTTTACCATACTCATACCACTCATACCACTCATACCATACTCATACCATACTCAAAACCATACTCATACCATCATACCACTCATAACATACTCATACCATACTCATACCATACTCATACCATACTCATACCACTCATACCATACTCATACCACTCATACCACTCATACCACTCATACCATACTCATACCACTCATACCATACTCATACCATTCATACCATACTCATACCACTCATACCATACTCATACCACTCATACTCATACATACCACTCATACCACTCATACCACTCATACCATACTCATACCACTCATACCATACTCATACCATTCATACCATACTCATACCACTCATACCAATACTCATACCACTCATACCATACTCATACCACTCATACTCATACATACCACTCACTTCCCTCGTATTCTCAAGCAGTTCTCGTTCTGTTCCTCCCCACATTCATGAACTTTCCCCTTTTTCCCCTTCCTATACACACCCATTTCACAGCTTGCTTTCCTCTTCTAGATATTCATTTTTTTTCTTCCCTTTACTAACTGTTTTCCACTCATTAAAGCCTTCCTATCCTTCACACACACACACACACACACACACACACAACAACACACACACAAAACCACCACCCCACCCCATAACCACACATACACACACACACACACCACACACACACACACACACACACACACACACAAAACCCCACATATATACACATCACATACACACACACACACACACACACACACACACACCCCACACAACACACACACACACACACACACACACACACACACACACACACACACACACACCTTTAGTAAAATTCCTACCTTTAATTGCCTTTCCTTATCGTCCTCTCCCTTACATCAGTGTTTCTATCCTCTTTTCCTTCCTTCCTATTTCCTCTTTTCTATCTTCTTCCTTCCTTTCCTTCCTCCTTTTTATCCTGTCTTCCTCACCCCCCCCTTCACCCGTCGTCCTCGTCCTCCCAAGACTAAGTATAATCACTCTAATCCCTCATTTCCGCCCTGCCTCATACGCCCGGCCCCTCATTCCGCCATGTAGTCTTCCTAGCGCATACCTGAGCCACCAATCACACACACACACACACACACACACTCACCCAATTTCCTCTCTGAAATATAATCCGCTCCTGCTAAATCCCCCTTCCCATCCTTCTCTTGCTTGGAGACACGGAAAAGAAACCAAAGGAGTAGAGAACTGAGAGAAGAGGAAATTAAATAAAAAATAAGAGGTAAATCTAAATAAGAAAATTAAATAAGAGAAATAAGAGAGAAAATAAGAGAAATAAGATAGAAATAAGAGAGAAATAAGAGAAATAAGAGAGAAATAAGAGAAATAAGAGAGAAATAAGAGAGAAATAAGAGAGAAATAAGAGAAATAAGAGAAATAAGAGAAATAAGAGAGAAATAAGAGAGAAATAAGAGAAATAAGAGAGAAATAAGAGAAATAAGAAAGAGAGAAATAAGAGAAATAAGAGAGAAATAAGAGAAATAAGAGAGAAATAAGAGAAATAAGAGAAATAAGAGAGAAATAAGAGAAATAAGAGAGAAATAAGAGAGAATAAGAGAGAAATAAGAGAAATAAGAGAGAAATAAGAGAAATAAGAGAAATAAGAGAAATAAGAGAAATAAGAGAAATAAGAGAGAAATAAGAGAAATAAGAGAAATAAGAGAGAAATAAGAGAAATAAGAGAAATAAGAGAAATAAGAGAGAAATAAGAGAAATAAGAGAAATAAGAGAAATAAGAGAGAAATAAGAGAAATAAGAGAAATAAGAGAAATAAGAGAAATAAGAGAAATAAGAGAGAAATAAGAGAAATAAGAGAGAAATAAGAGAACTAAGAGAGAAATAAGAGAGAAATAAGAGAAATAAGAGAAATAAGAGAGAAATAAGAGAAATAAGAGAGAAATAAGAGAGAAATAAGAGAAATAAGAGAAATAAGAGAGAATAAGATAGAGAAATAGAAGAGAAATAGAGAGAAATAAGAGAAACTAAGAGAATAACGAGAAGAAAGAGAGATATAAGACGAATAGAGAATAGAGAAATAAGAGAAGATAGAAAACAGAGAAGAATAAATGACGAAGAAAATAAGGACAACTAAGAAACTAAAGAAGAGTAAATCGAGAGATGAGGATAGATAATATAAACAGAAGAATTGACAAAAAAAGACCAGACAAAAATAGGAGGACCGAGAGGGAAATGATAATACGAGTGAATAAAACATGACTATAAAGCAGGAAAGAATATGAAGAAGATGAGGAAAATAGATAGTAAACGAAATATAATAATGCAGAAGCGAGTATAGGAATATGAACATCAACCAAAGAAATGAAGATGATAATAAAGATGAAAACAGTGAAAACTAGGAGGGGGGGCACTCAGTAGAGCGCATACCTCCGCCCGAATATTTAATCAAATATACGCATATATATATATAGATATATATGCACTCAGTATGAGCGCATACCTCCGGCCGAATATTTCATCAATTGGTTGCCATGACAACAGTTGTCAATAGATTTAATCCAAAATTAAATCAGTTCTTCCTTATACCAAATATAATTGGTATACCGAGTTTGGTCCAAATCTATTCGTAACTTTTCGAGAAATCCTGTACACTAACAAAAAGACAGACAGACAGACAGACAGACAGACAGATCGGGGTGAAAACATAACCCCTCCAACTTCGTTGGCGGAGGTAATTACATAAAAAGACGACGAGGAATAAAAAAAAAAAAAAAAAGGATTTTTTAAAATTAAGATAAGAAAAGTAAGATAAGACAAGATAAGATAAAAGATTAAGATAAGATATAAGATAAGATAAGATATAAGATTAAGATTAAGATAAGGTAAGTATAAATGGAAATAATCATGAAGAAAAGCAGGACTAGGAATATAAAGAGATCGCAAAAATCACCCTAATACATAATAATAATAATATAATAATAATAATAATAATAATAATAATAATATTAATAATAATAATAATAAATACATAATAATAATAATAATAATAATAATAATAATAATAATAATATATAATAATAATAATACCCTATAGTCGCGAGTGAACGAAACACCAATTTATTTAAAGCAGTTATCTGACAGCTTCGTTCCATAGAAAATAGGAAATAAGTTCGGTTTTAGGATCAAGGGTAATTTTTTTATACGTAAACCGATGTGCATATATTGAGCGCCTCCACCGCCTCCAGGAGCTCAGAGGGAGGGGAGTAGCGGCTTCCATGCACGCTGGAAGACTATCGCATTACCCATAACTTACCTTCCCCCTCATAATGTCAGTTTTTCCCCACCTATAGATCAATTTTTAAGCCACCCTCACGCAAGACACTCGGTAAGTAGCCTCTCTCTCTCTCTCTCTCTCTCTCTCTCTCTCTCTCTCTCTCCTCTCTCTCTCTCTCCTCTCTCTCTCCTCTCTCTCTCTCTCTCTCTCTCTTCTTCTCTCTTCTCTCTCTTCTTCTCCTCCTCTCTCTTCTCTCCTCTCTGTCCCAGTTTCCCGCCTTAATGCCTTATATATTTGTCATGCATGTGGTGTGGGGATGTTGATTTAACTTGACGTCAGTGTGTTCTGAAAGTCTCATAGTCTATAGTTAATAGTTTAGTAATAATAGTAATACTTAATGGTGTAATAGTTCATAGTTAATAGTTTAGTAATAATAGTAATACTTAATAGTGTCATAGTTTATAGTTGAAATAGTGTAATAGTTTATAGTTTCTGAAATAGTGTCATAGTATAGTTTCATGGTATAGTTTACGTAAGTGTTGCGTTGTACCTACACATTATCATAATTTTCATTTTCATTTGTGTTATTTCTATTTTACATTTCCTGTTTCCGCCATTAATGTTTTTCCTCCTATGATTCTCTCTTCTCTCCTCTCTCTCTCTCTCTCTCTCTCTCTCTCTTCCTCTCTCCTCTCTCTCTCTCTCTCTCTCCTCTCCTCTCTCTCTCTCTCTCTCTCTCTCTCTCTCTCTCTCTTCTCTCTCTCTCTCTCTCTCTCTCTCTCTCTCCATTTCTCACCTTGAGTCATCCATTTGCACGCAACATTTCCGAACGGTATATTTTGTTTTTTCCCCTCGGCCGCGTTGGGTGGTCTGGCGAGGAGGGGAGGGGGGAGGGGGGGGGGGGAGGGGGGGGGGGGATGGGGGGGAGGGGGGGGGGAGGGAGGGGAGGGGGGAAGGGAAGGGGGGAAGGAGGGGGAGGAATGAGATACCTAAGGCAATTTACCTGTAATTGTTCCCCCGTTCTGCCCTCCCCCAGCAACACTTCATCATACTGACCTTATATTCATATTTCTATTAACATACATAATCGCACATAGGTATATACTTACACACATACTTACATACATTCATACATATATACATCAATAGATAAACATGCGTATCTACATAAACGTAAGCGTATCTACATAAGTATATTACGACCTTTTTTCTGCTTTTTTTGTCTATTAAATTTTTTTTTCTCGGTATTTTCTTTATTTTTTGAAGTTTAAACAGAAAGTCATACAGGAAGAGAGAAAAAAATCAGAGGCAGAAGCTTTGAGTCTGAAATCTTTAAATTGAGATCTAAAATGTTGTTTAGATAAATAACAATAGCACATTATAAAGGCATTTTCTTATTACGACCACTGATGCTCTACTAATTACCTCCAGTGTGTGTGTGTGTGTGTGTGTGTGTGTGTGTGTGTGTGTGTGTGTGTGTGTGTGTGTGTGGTGTGTGTGGTGGTGTGTGTGTGTGGTGTTGTGTGTGTTGTGTGTGTGTGTGTGTGGTGTGTGTGTGTGGGGTGTGTGTGTGTGTGTGTGTGTGTGTGTGTGTGTGTGTGTGTGTGTGTGTGTGTGTGTGTGTGTGTGTGTGTATGAGGCGTAAGCAGCAAAACCAACGATAAACAGCAACTGAAACATAAAAACAAAGAAAAAAAAAGTCTTATTGCACAAATACTACATCAAGTTATCATTAAACCCAAAGAAAAGAAGAACAACAAAAAAGCAATGATGGCAAGGCATTTTTAACCGTCACTATTAGGAATAATTAGTCTGTCTTTACATCAGCCGGGCCTGTAACAGAGGGACATTTTACGGAGCAACCAGCACCCATCACTGACGCCTATACTTACTTGAGCTGGACAACTGAACAGGTGAGAAGGAGGCAGGTAGAGGATGAGGATGGGGCGTAAGGGAGAGGCTGAATAGATGGTTAAGATGTGGGGAGTGATAAGGAAGACCCAAGGGATCAAGGAGCAAGACCCAAGACCCAAGGGAAGGGAAGGGATATTTGGGACAAGATTGGTTATAGAGAACAGAGAGAGAGAGAGAGAGAGAGAGAGAGAAGAGAGAGAGAGAGAGAGAGAGAGAGAGAGAGAGAGGAGAGAGAGAGAGAGAGAGAGGAGAGAGAGAGAGAGAAGAGAGGAGAAGAGAGAGAGAGAGAGAGAGAGAGAGAGAGGAGAGAGAGAGAGAGAGAGAGAGAGAGAGAGAGAGAGAGAGAGAGAGGAGAGAGAGAGAGAGAGAGAGAGAGAGAGAGAGAGAGAGGAGAGAGAGAGAGAGAGAGAGAGAGAGAGAGAGAGAGAGAGAAGAGAGAGAGAGAGAGAGAGAGAGAGAGAGAGACTGTGTATGAGTGGAGGGGAAGACACTGAAGTAGAGGGATGAGGAGGATGAGAAGTATGAAGAAACAGCGAAAAGAAAGCTAAGGCTGGGGATTGCTGAAGAGACTCGAGGCTGTTAAATTAGTCCCGATCTTTTATTTCCTGTATATATATTTTTTGACAAGAGCCCTTTGCCAAGTAGTCTTGTTACCTAATTATAAGGCACGAAACCAACTTTAAATGAATTATAAGAATATGTACATAGGAATTTTATGAACAACCATTCATATATGAACAATCTCCGAGGTCCACAAAAGAAATTAGGAAATTAAAATTCTGACGGTATTTAGTATCTATAGCCTTAACCAAAACGACTCTATTGCCAGTCAAAAAGCCAAGGTACGCGTGGGTGACTGGCGCCGCTCATACCACGAACAGTCAACCACTCCATGATTCTCCCCCCTGAACACAACACGAGGGAATGGACGCCAGTATCAATGAGCCGTTTGTTTTCACTGTAACTGTACATTGTTCCGGCGAGTTTCTTTGTCCAATAACCGTTTTCAATGTGACTAATCATACGCTATCCAAAGTTTCACTGTTCAACGCTGAAACCAAGAAACACACTGTAGATTGTACACTGACTACATGCCGTTCTAGCTCACTTAGCTAGTTCTACCCTCAGCTACATTATAAGGAATTTTGTACCATCAGGATCAGGTATACTCGCATATATACGTGCGTGGCCTACTCAGCTATGAACCATGAACCACGTATGTGTGTGTGTGTGTGTGTGTAACTAAGCACGTACTGCGAGCCACGTACCCAAAGCCGTGCATGACTAGTCACACCTCCTTGAACCCATCAGCTGGAAGGAGTGACAAGTAGGACGACGTTTTTTTGGCCTCGAGCCAACCTCCCTAACACACTAAAACGTTATGACACTTAACAGTTACGAAAACGCTAATCCAATTACTACTACGTAAATACGTTACTACACAGTTACGAAAACGCTAATCCAATTACTACTACGTAAATACGTTACTACACAGTTACGAAAACGCTAATCCAATTATTACTACGTAAATACGTTACTACACAGTTACGAAAACGCTAATCCAATTATTACTACGTAAATACGTTACTACACAGTTACGAAAACGCTAATCCAATTATTACTACGTAAATACGTTACTACACAGTTACGAAAACGCTAATCCAATTACTACTACGTAAATACGTTACTACACAGTTACGAAAACGCTAATCCAATTACTACTACGTAAATACGTTACTACACAGTTACGAAAACGTGTGGCCGCCAAGTGTTGTGGGTGACGGACTTCCTGATGCCGCCAGTGACACGCTCACTCATTATGCAATATATTTGTTTATCATAAAAAAAAAATTGTGTACTTACCTGTATCCTAGTACTGATTGCATTCCCTTTCTTCTTTATAACATCCTGCAGTCGGTTAGGTAAAGAGTCTGCAAGTTTTTGAAGAAGCTCTTTTGGCAGTTCCTCCCACAGTTTCAACAGTGCAGCTTTTAACTTATCCAATGAACTAGTGTCCGCCTCTTGCAGCTTCCTTTTCATTATGGACCAAAGATTTTCTATTGGGCTCAAGTCAGGACTATTAGGAGGCCAGTCAAGGTAATCGAGAGCACACATTGCCACCGTTTAACTGTCCTTTTTGCAACTCGTCTGATCCACGATACGATATCTTTTGAACCAAACCCAGATCTATGCAGGGAACATATGAAGTTTATAGTATACTGGGATATAATGCGCCGAGGAGCCATGATGCAATAAACGATTGCACAGTTGGAAAATGTCCTCGTAACTAATGACGAAAGAAGTGAAAGTGCGTGCACTCTCACTGTCATCCAAGGCTGCACTGACTTGCTTAAGTAACGTACACCGTACACCGTACATACCCCCTGCGGTGTTGCTTAAGTGTCGGCAGTTCTTGTTGCCATACCACCAACTTTAAATCTCGCTTGTTAATGCCACGCGAGAAAACAATTGACAGGTTATTAATTTGGCGCACACTGCATCATGACGACCCGCCCAGACCGCCACAACATTTGGCAGCCACTGTAACTGTTAAGAAAATATTCATATACATACAGTTACGGAAACGTTTATATGCACATATAGTTTCGTAAATGTTTTTGCACATTGTTATACGAATTACAAACACGGAGACCATTCTGGGATTATGGTGGGAAAAAAAAGAAACTATTTAGGAACCTTGTTTACTGTTCCACGTTAAATCAAAGGAGATGAAGAAAAGGAAGACAAAGGAAGACTGAACACGGAGGAATAAAGGAAGACGCAAACAGCAACAGATCTGACGGTCATAATGAGACTAATGAGGCTGTCTTTGAGGGATCGTAGATGAAATGGAGGAGGACGATGAGGGGGAGGATCTCTGGTGTTCCAAGCCTCTTACAACACTCTCCTTCACAGCACTGCGCCTCTACAAAGCTCCACAGGAATGAACGCGTCTCTCGATTCACGCGTGAGAGTCACTGGAGTAACTTACTGCCCTCCCTCTCTTTCCTTTTCCTCACTTCACTTTCCTTTCGTCTTTGTTTTTTTTCCCTCCCTCCTTACTACCTTCCCTCCCTCCCCTCCCTACCTTCCCTCCTTCCCCTCGCTACCTTCCCTCCTTCCTTCCTTCCCTCCATTCTACCTTCCCACCCTCCTTCCCTCCCCTCCTACCTTCCCTCCCTCCCCTCCCTTCGTCCTTCCTTCCCTCCCTTGTTTCCTTCGTTTCCTCGCTTTTCAGTCCTATCTCTACTTTGTTTACCTTTATTTTATCCTTTCTCTTCTTACCTCACGCATTTTCTCTGCCTTTCTTCCTTTCTTCTCCTCTTCCTATAATATCCTCTGCCCTGCCTCATCTCCTCTTCCGTTCCCAAACTAATTTTGAGAACAAACTGTAAGCAAGTAAACTCTCCTTTCATCTAAAAATATCCTTTTTTGTCAATCATCTCTTGTAATATTTACGTGTGAAAAGATACAGTTGAAGTATGCGCATGGATTTATCAAACATCCATGAAATTCAATTGTTTCCTGTTAGCTTTAAAAAAAATGGAAAAAACTTATTTTTCTTTCGTTTTGTTTTGTTTTAGTGACTCCGACAGCGCACCAAGAGCAATACGAGGTTGTGTATATGTTGGATGTGATGTGAAGCGCGAGGAACAAAAAGCAAATAAGTGCTAAAAAGCGAACTTGACGTGAACCGAATCATTCACACAAGCACAACAAAGACAGACAGACACTCAGACCGGCTAATACTGCATGGACAGCGACTGACATGAGTTGATATGATGACTTGTTACCCACATATGTATACTTAGCTTTGCATTGACATGTATATTTTAAAGGTGAGGCGGTCAGAAAATAGGGTTTCACTATACTATATAAACCAAAAATACTATAAACAAGTATGAAAAATTCCCTTTTATTGCTTTGATGGTAGAATTAAGAAGTCTCTGAGGGTAAGAGGAAAAATGTGTGTGTGTGTGTGTGTGTGTGTGTGTGTGTGTGGTGTGTGTGTGTGTGTGTGTGTGTGTGTGTGTGTGTGTGTGTGTGTGTGTGTGTGTGTGTGTGTGTGTGTGTGTGTGTTGAGGAAGATGGACAGATGGTCCTTTACATAGTAGGTGAAAGGCAAACATTTACGGCTACATTTACGTATACATAAAGACAGGTATATAGAGGCCATTAATTAAATATTTGTGAATACAGGTAGACAGGTAGCTGAGTGGATAGGCAGGTAGGTAGGCAGGTAGGCAGGTAGGCAGGTATGGTAGGTATAGGTAGGTAGGTAGGTAGGTAGGTAGGTAGGTAGGTAGGTAGGTAGGTGTAGGTAGGTAGTAGGCAGGAGGTAGTAGGTAGGTAGTAGGTAGGTAGGTAGGTAGGCAGGAGGCAGGTAAGTAGGGTAGGTAGGTAGGTAGTAGGAGGCAGGCAGAGGAGGCAGGTAGGTAGGTAGAGAGGTAGGTAGGTAGGTAGGTAGGTAGTAGGTAGGTAGGTAGGTAGGTAGGCAGGCAGGCAGGCAGGCAGGCAGGTAGGTAGGTAGGTAGGTAGGTAGGTAGGTAGGTAGGTAGGTAGGTAGGTAGGTAGGTAGGTAGGTAGGTAGGTAGGTAGGTAGGTAGGTAGGTAGGTAGGTAGGCAGGCAGGCAGGCAGGCAGGCAGGCAGGCAGGCAGGCAGGCAGGCAGGCAGGCAGGCAGGTAGGTAGGTAGGTAGGCAGGCAGGTAGTTATAGATAGGTAGGTAGGTAGGTAGGTAGGTAGGTAGGTAGGTAGGTAGGTAGGTAGGTAGGTAGGTAGGTAGGTAGGTAGGTAGGTAGGTAGGTAGGCAGGTAGGTAGATAGGCAGGTAGGTAGGTAGGTAGGTAGGTAGGTAGGTAGGTAGGTAGGTAGGTAGGTAGGTAGGTAGGTAGGTAGGTAGGTAGGTAGGTAGGTAGGTAGGCAGGCAGGTAGGTAGGTAGGTAGGTAGGTAGGTAGGTAGGTAGGTAGGCAGGTAGGTAGGTAGGCAGGTAGGTAGGCAGGTAGGTAGGCAGGCAGGTAGGTAGGTAGGTAGGTAGGTAGGTAGG
>JACEEZ010018273.1:225000-247500 GCA_016584305.1 Chionoecetes opilio
TTTATAGGGGGAGAGGTGTGCTAGTGGAGGGTAGTGTGTTTTACTTTTATGTATGTGGTGGTCGGGAGTGGTGGAGAGGATAGGTTGGTGTGGGGGTAGGGGGGGAGAGGGAGTGTGAGAGGGAGCATGGGTGGTGTGTTGAGGTAGTAATGATGTAGGGTAGGAGGTATGTTAGGGTAGGGGTATGTTGGAGGGGGGGAGTGGGCTGTAAGGGGGGAAAAAAAGGTAAGAGGACGGGGTTAAAAAAAGAAAAAGGAAAAAATGGTAAAAAGAGATGAAAAAGATGGTAAAAAAAAAAGGTAAAAAAAATGGTAAAAAAAGATGGTAAAAAAGATGGTAAAAAGGATGGTAAAAAAAGATGGTAAAAAAGATGGTAAAAAAAATGGTAAAAAAAGATGGTAAAAAAGGTGGTAAAAAAGATGGTAAAAAAGATGGTAAAAAAGATGATAAAAAAAGGTGAGTAACGATATAGTGCAACGAAACACAGCATACATATCCATACATTTCCACCTCCATACATTACATATACATACATACATACATAACAGTATAACCCGTGTCCATGTCTCTTCTATTTTCATTAATTGACATGTTAAAATATAGACATTCACGGTTATGATTTTCACGACCATAAAAGTGAACGAAAAACTGGGCTTCATGTTTTCTATTATGATGCCGAGTTTTTTTTATATATATATGTATATCTATCGTCATTCAGTGCCTTGAAATATTAGTTTTGATCTCGTAAATATTTTTGACGTAGATGTAACATAAATATTTTAGTTTAACCCTAATATCCATCATTCCATTATCAGGTTCCTGTTTTTTCTCATATATCTTTTTTTTCGATATTAACCATGATTGCAGTTTTTTTTTGAGTGGGTAACATAAATGATACCAAGGTGAGTTCAATTTACATCTCTCTCTCTCTCTCTCTCTCCTCTCTCTCTCTCTCTCTCTCTGTCTCTCTCTCTCTCTCTCTCTCTCTCTCTCTCTCTCTCTCTCTCTCTCTCTCTCTCTCTCTCTCTCTCTCTCTCTCTCTCTCTCTCGTTACGTTTTCATTCATAACGTGATCGAGGCAGCCTATCAGGTGTCCAGGAATGAGTGACGTCACAGCCTCCCAATCCCTCATGCAAAGCTAAGGGTACGATCAAACACACACACACACACACACACACACACACACACACACACACACACACACACACACACACACACACACACACACACACACACACACACACACACACACACACACACACACACACACACACACACACACACACACACACACACACACACACACACCACACACACACACACACACACACACACACACACACACACACACACACACACACACACACACACACCACACACACACACACACACACACACACACACACAACACACACACACACACACACACACACACACACACACACCACACAACACACACACACACACACACACACACACACACACACACACACACACACACACACACACACCACACACACACACACACACACACACACACACACACACACACACACACACACACACACACACACACACACACACACACACACACACACACACACACACACACACACACACACACACACACACACACACACACACACACACACACACACACACCCTGAATCACGCCTCACCTATCCCTCCAAACACACTCCACTCCACTCCCCCACTTGCCTCTCTCCTCCAACATAACATAACACTCCAGCAAGGATCATCACCTCCTCTCCACTACACACTCATACCGGTCGCCTCTTCTCATCTTGTCTCTCTACCACTCACCCTTCGAGTATCTTAAACCTCTGACTTCATCCTATAAGTTGTATATTAGAAACACGTGTAATAGTTGTACTTCATCACCCTTGCATTCCCTTCAACAACACATTTCCTTCCCTCATGCACTGCCTCATATGCCCTCTCCTCTTCTTTCCTCAAAACCTTTTAATCTTTTTTTTTATTACGAGTATGTACAATTGTCCTATTGCATTGCAGTCGAAAATGAACAAGGTACCGCGGGGACAAGATCAAGAAAATAAATGAAGGCTGCAAGTCTGAATGAAGAGATGGGGGTATAGGTCATGGTACGGAAAGGAAATGGAAAGGAATGGAATGTGGAAGAATCTACGTGTGCAAAATGGAATATGGCGGTGATGGAAAGAAATGGAAAATATTATGAATGGAATGGGTTTTTTTTTCATCTTTTCATTCCATCCATCAATATTAAAGATGCGTTTAGCAGTAGTGCACGAAGCGAACCCGCGGAAAATCTGGCGTGGGCCGCTCGCTATCTGTTCCAACCACACGGGTATCGGTTCAGTGGAGTTGCTGTAAATATATACTGAGTGATCTACCCAGCTGAATGGTCGAGGATACACAGGATGCGATCATGCTGCAGCGAGTGAAGTTTTGAATGTTTAGTGTATAGATGTAGTTATATTTATCCGTTCGCTGTTAGCCATGTGTTTATAACCTATGCGTATTTTGTACTTATGGAGCCAGTCACCGTCGACTTTTTAGCCAATAAAAGAAGACGACCGTACACTCTCAGAAATGGGGGGTACATTAAGGGTAGAATTGTTACATCGCACCATCACTACCCTTTTTAAACCCTATGTCCAGGCTGGAGGGTAGATGCTGCCGATTATACCCTTCATCTACCCTTTATCTACCCTTTTTAGACGAGAGGGTTGGAAAAGGGTATATTTGCGTCGATCCGAAAGGGTATATTTGTAAGGGTAGAAAAAGGGTAGCAGTATTTCATCACTACAAACACCCATTTTCCTACCCTTTTCCTACACTTTTTTTCTAAGAATGTAGCCTACTTATGGAGCCAGTCACCGTCGACTTTTTAGTCAATAAAGGAAGACAACCGTATCTTGCAGTGTATGAACAATAAATATCATGATTATCAATTTGCAAACCATACCAATAGTTTTTAGTTATTTTTTTCTTTTTATTATAAGGAAGTGGCCATGGGCAAAAAATACAGAAATAACAAAAAGCCGCTAGTTCAACAATTTAATGCAAAGAACCATAGTAGAACGCTGAGTTACTCTGGAATGGATGACACATGGAATGGAATAGAAGTTATTGGAGAGGGAATGGAATGGAACGTAGGATTTTTAAACAGGATGGAAATGGAAAATGTACCTTCCTCTCCATTCCATACCATGCCTGGATGGTGGGAAGCAGGAAAAGTAAAAATATCAAAAGTTTGGTGAATAAAACATTTGTAGAGAAGATAATGGACGGAACCTGAATAATTAGAGAGAGGGAAGGGAAAGGAAGATCAAACAAAGAAAGGATACTAAAAAGGGAGGGAATTATGAAACGTTAAGTGATAGAGAGTTGAGGAGAGTAGATTACTTTCCCCAACCTCCCAACTCTACTCTTTATCGGAGACTGACTTTTTTTTTTTTTTTTTTTTTTTTTTACTTACAAGGAAAGACATCTTAATACATAGGAATAAAATTAAAGGAAAAAATAAGGAAATGAGGCAGAAACTAACATACAAAAACAAGTGCGAATGCTAAAAAAAAAACCAGCATGTTATGTAAGAAATAAACCAAATTGAGGGATAAGTGCGATAAAAGAAAAAAAATATTATAGAGGAATTGAGAGAAAGACCATATTCGACGCTTTCATTTTTCATTTTTAGTTCCTCCATCAGGTCAATAGATACGGTGACAGAGGAGGAGGAGGATTACAAAGGATTACAAAGGAAACACAAACAGCAACAGACCGATAGGTCCTTACAAGGCTGTTTGCTTTAACTGCACTACACTAACTAGATGATAAGAGAGAGAAAGGATAGGAAAGTAGAAGGCTCCTCCCCACCCACCCATCCCTCCAGCGAAGCTGCCGGAAATGAAGTGATACCATGCAGTATAGAAAAAACTGCATGGAATTTGTGAGGAAAGTTGAAAGCTGTAATCTATGGCTAACTACTACTAGTTTGTCGGGGTAGGTTTAGTGCTTGATAGATTGGTCATGTTATGCGTGTTTTGTAATGGTGTGAACACAGTGTGGAGGTTCAAGGGTGGTGCGGCAGCCTTGCCTGGCGCTTTCTTGGGAGGCAGCAGTCAATCAGGCCCCAGCTCCGTTCAATCCACTGCGGATTGTGTACTTTCCATGTAGGACGCCGTACACTTCAATGCCTCCTGCAGCAGTGACCCCTGGTACCTTAAATCCCGATGGTGGTCACTAACTGACAGGGCCCTTACTGGTCCACAACCCGTCACAGGTCGAGAGTAGTAGTGGTAACCGTTAACTCGGGGCTATCTGTGTGTGTTATGAGGTCTAATGTAGTGTTGGTGTAGGCTCAGTGTGGAAGTTCAAGGGTGGTGCGGCAGCCTTGCCTGGCGCTTTCTTGGGAGGCAGCAGTCAATCAGGCCCCAGCTCCGTACAATCCACTGCGGTAGTGCACTTTCCAAGTAGGACGCCGTGCACTTCAATGCCCCCTGCAGCAGTGACCCCTGACCCAGCAGTGACCCAGCAGTGACCCCTGAGGAGGAGGAGGAGGAGGAGGAGGAGGAGGAGGAGGAGGAGGAGGAGGAGGAGGAGGAGGAGGAGGAGGAGGAGGAGGAGGAGGAGGAGGAGGAGGAGGAAGGAGGAGGAGGAGGAGGAGAGGAGGAGGAGGAGGAGGAGGAGGAGGAGGAGGAGGAGGAGGAGGAGGAGGAGGAGGAGGAGGAAGCCTGGAAAAGAATAAAAAAGGAGTAAAAGAAGCAGAAGAAGATGAAGATGGAGGAGAGCCAAGTGAATTCAAAGTAAGAAAATATCGTATACAGAAAAAAAGACTAAAAGTGTAATCAATATACAAAGAAAGTTTGAAAACCGAAAAGAAAAACATTCCATCCACTTTAAGTAAGATTCCCACAAAAAAATTGCTACATATTTCTCTTCTTACATACCACCTAAGAGTCTCTCTCTCTCTCTCTCTCTCTCTCTCTCTCTCTCTCTCTCTCTCTCTCTCTCTCTCTCTCTCTCTCTCTCTCTCTCTCTCTCTCTCTCTCTCTCTCTCTCTCTCTCTCTCTCTCTCTCTCTCTCTCTCTCTCTCTCTCTCTCTCTCTCTCTCAAAATTAGCATGGTGAAGAGCAAAACACAAAACTATTTGATATTTCAAACTCCTAACAAACCTTTGTGCTGAGAGCGCTAAAATGGCCTCCCTGACAAAGCGAGGAAGAAACAGGACAAAAAAAAGGAGTGAGAGTACAAGATGCACACTAAGAAAAAAAGGTGCAAAATGTGTCACAGATTTTGCACCTTCAATAAGGGTGCAAAGTTGCACCCATAAGGGTGCACAATTGCACTTTTAAGGGAGGTTGCACCTTAAGAGGTGCAACTATGCACCCTTATGGGTGCAACTTTGCACCCTTACTGAAGGTGCAAAATCTGTGACACATTTTGCACCTTTTTTTCTTAGTGTGTGGATGGATGGATGGATGGATGGATGGATGGATGGATGGATGTATAGATAGATGGATGGATGAAGGAAAACAGTTAGTGAATATAGAAAAATGTGGATGGTAGAAGGGATAGCATATAAACATGATAAAAGAATGGTAGAGAAATAAAAAACAGAAGAAAAAAATAAGATGAATAAGATTACACCGATGAAAACAACGGCACAAAAGTTAGGAAAGGAAAAACAAAACACCTGAATAATGGAGGAAAAACTTCGGAAGGAATAAAAAGTGTTTACACAAAGAAAAGGAAAAATGTCTAACTATTGACGAGGAAACTGAAAAAAAGACATAAAAAAGTCGGGTGAGAGGAAGGACGAGTGTTGTTGACTGAAGAGACGAAAAAAAAGAGGAACAAGAGAGGGGGAAGGAGAGAGGAGGGAAGGGAAGGAGTGAGAGAAGAGAGAAGAGAGAGAGAGAAGGAGAGGGAAAGGAAGATATGCAAACACGTATACGCACAGTCAGGCACAGATGACCTTGTATGACCTTAGTATACGTACAATTTAATATACGTATACGACCTTAGTATACATGACTACTCCATCAAGAAACAGACAAATGACTTGACAGAAAGACAGACATACACTCCCAGTCGCCTAGGTCCCCGGAAGCCCACGCCTTTGAAGGTGTTAAAATATGCATTCTGGCTGTTTTTCAGGGTCAAATTCCCTCCTTTCATACAATATTTATGGTATATAGTGGTGACTTTTTTGCTTTGTTTTTGGAAAGTAGGCGGCGCTAGTTTGTGAGTAGACCGGTAATTGCCCCGTCCGCCGCCTCGTTTTGAAGACACTGCACTCCTATACATACATAATATACACACATACATAAGTGCGTCAAGATCATACACATACATAAGTATATATACTATAGAGATACAAACAGATATATATTCATAGCCGTAAACAATGAAAGTAGGATGAATGAAAAAACAATTAAATACATAGAAGCAATACAAAGGTACATAGTAAGAGAAATAGTCAGAGTTAAGACTGTTGGATGGCATGGGGGGGGGGAGAGGGAGAGGGAGAGAGAGAGAGAGAGAGAGAGAGAGAGAGAGAGAGAGAGAGAGAGAGAGAGAGAGAGAGAGAGAGAGAGAGAGAGAGAGAGAGAGAGAGAGAGAGAGAGAGAGAGAGAGAGAGAGAGAGAGAGAGAGAGGTATAACATCCGCCCCCCTACACACAATAGAGTTAGGAAGTCCTTGATAATACACCAATAACTTTATCGTTCTCTAAATACACAAAATAACTAACTTTAACCCTTGCCTTGCCTACCCCTTGATTTCCTCCTCTGACTTTCCTCCTCTCCCTTCCTCCCTCCCTCCCCTGACTTCATCCTCTCCCTTCCTCCCTCCCTCCCCTGACTTCATCCTGTCCCTTCCTCCCTCCCTCCCTTGACTTCATCCTCTCCCTTCCTCCCTCCCTCCCCTGACTTCATCCTGTCCCTTCCTCCTCCCTCCCTCCCCTGACTTCATCCTCTCCCTTCCTCCCTCCCTCCCTTGACTTCCTCCTCTCCCTTCCTCCCTCCCTCCCCTGACTTCCTCCTCTCCCTTCCTCCCTCCCTCCTCTATTGGCACACAGGTGTTGGTCTCAATTAACTCTCGTATCAAATTAATTCATGCATACACTTTGCTCCAAACTTAAAATAAACACGGAAAATTTACCTGCACGTCATAAGCCTTTGCGCGCCTAACGAAATCTTCACTAATTCGCTTTTTTGTGTGTACAGACAACGTACCCAAAAGTTCATGTTGACATATTTTCTGCATGTCAACGCAGGCTACTCAATTACAGGTGAGAGATGTAATGAGTTTGTAAACATACTCGTACTTTGTTCCTCACCTCTACGTGTGTGTGTGTGTGTGTGTGTGTGTGTGTATGTGTGTGTGTGTGTGTGTGTGTGTGTGTGTGTGTGTGTGTGTGTGTGTGTGTGTGTGTGTGTGTGTGTGTGTGTGTGTGTGTGTGTGTGTGTGTGTGTGTGTGTGTGTGTGTGTGTGTGTGTGTGTGTGTGTGTGTGTGTGTGTGTGTGTGTGTGTGTGTGTGTGTGTGTGTGTGTTTCAGAAATGTGGGATAAATCGTTGGAAAAAATAATATAAGTGTGAAATATGCAATTGGTTCACGGGGTCAAAGGAATAATTATATATTCTAATGCATTAATATCAACAACGACTGGTGGACCAAAATCTAATTAAGTCCCAAACATTTCATTGCCAAAAGTAATTTCCCGGACCGAGAGGCAATATTTGACAATCCGATACACACACTTGCACGCGGGAGGTACATTTTGGCGCGGTAATGTGCTGAAATGCATCTCTTTCTTTATATACATATTTTTTGTCTACCTTATGATGTGGCTTAATACATTTACTTCACTTCAACGATGATTAAAGTGATTGACTGACTGATTGACTGAGAGTAAGACAAGTGACTGAGAGTAAACAAAATAGCGGTCTTTAAAATGGGGTCTCGGTAAATTCAACGGATGGGGAAGAGAGGTAGACTATAGGAAGAGTAGGTAACAGGACCTACCTCTGCTAGGTCTCACGGCCTCCCCTGTAGCTTCCTATTTTCCTCCTCTTCTTCATGTCAAGGGGGCATTAAGACACAACAATCGTACCATCGTCTCTATGTGAGTGGAGTGTTGGTTCTGAGTGAGTGAGTGGAGGGGGGTGGCGAGTAGTGATAGAAATAAGACAATTTACCAGCAATATATTTTATTTATCGTCTCACGTCGTCCGGATCCACCCGGTTCACGGTTGGAAAGTCGACGACCTTGCATGGACGTAGGTAAGACCTCTCTCTACTCCTCCTCCTCCTTCTCCTCTCCTCCTCCTCCTCCTCTCTACGCTTGTAGTTCCTCTTTCCTCTTCTTTCCTGCCTCCTCCTCTTCCTCCTCCTCTCCTATCCTCCTCCTCTCCTCCTCCCCTCCCTCCTCCTCCTCCTCCTCCCCCCTTTCCCCTTTAAACAGGTATGATCCCGCGACCAGTCTGATGATAAATTGACGAGGAATCTTTGTGAAAAAAAGTTTGGTTTGCCTTCATGTTTATTTTGCAGAGAAAGAGTAGAAAGAAAGAAGAAGGGAAAGACAGTTGGAGGTGAAAATGAAGGAAGAAGGAAGTGAATATGAAGTGAAGAGGAGGTAATAATGAAGGAAGATGGTAGATATGAAGGAAGAAGGAAGTGAAAATGTAGGAAGGTGGAGGTAAATATGGAGAAATATGGTAAATATGAAGGAAGGACGAAGTGAAAATGAAGGAAGGTGGAGGTACAAATGAAGGAAGATGGTTAAATATGAAGGAAGAAGGAAGTGAAAAGGAAGGAAGGTGGAGGTAAAAAGGAAGGAATATGGTAAAGATGAAAGGTGAAGGAAGTGAAAGTGAAAGTGAAAAGATGAAAATGAAGAGAGGAGGAAAGGGAAAATGAAGCGAGGAGAAGATAAAAATGAAAGGAGGAGAAAATAAAAAAGAAAGAAGATAGCAAGAGGTAGAAATAATGAAGCCATGGAGTAAAGGAGAGAAAAGTGTGATTTACTAACTGCGATCCAACCTAGACTCCTCCATTAACGTCTTTTTTACTCCCTCCTTCCAGACATCTTTCCTTCTTGATCCTATCTTCTTTTTTATCCTCTTCTTCTTCCTCTTCCTCTTACTCTTTTTTATCCTCTTCTTCTTACTCTTTTTTATCCTCTTCCTCTTCCTCTTCCTCTTTTTTATCCTCTTCCTCTTCCTCTTCCTCTTCCTCTTTTTTATCCTCTTCCTCTTCCTCTTCCTCTTCCTCTTTTTTATCCTCTTCTTCTTCTCCTCTTACTCTTTTTATCCTCTTCTTCTTCCTCTCCTTTTACTCTCTTCTTTTTATCCTCTTCCTCTTCACTCTTTTTATCTCTTCTTCTTCCTCTTCCTCTTACTCTTTTTTATCCTCTTCTTCTTCCTCTTCCTCTTACTCTTTTTTATCCTCTTCTTCTTCCTCTTCCTCTACTCTTTTTTATCCTCTTCTTCTTCCTCTTCCTCTTACTCTTTTTTATCCTCTTCTTCTTCCTCTTCCTCTTACTCTTTTTTATCCTCTTCCTCTTCCTCTTCCTCTTTTTTATCCTCTTCCTCTTCCTCTTACTCTTTTTTATCCTCTTCTTCTTCCTCCTCTTCCTCTTACTCTTTTTTATCCTCTTCTTCTTCCTCTTCCTCTTTTTTATCCTCTTCCTCTTCCTCTTCCTCTTTTTTATCCTCTTCTTCTTCTTCCTCTTCCTCTTACTCTTTTTTATCCTCTTCTTCTTTCTCCTCTTTTTTATCCTCTTCCTCTTCTCTACTCTTTTTTATCCCTCTTCTTCCTCTTCCTCTCTTTTTATCCTCTTCCTCTTCCTCTTATCTTTTTTCCTCTTCTTCTTCCTCCTTCTTCTTTACTCTTTTTTATCCTCTTCTTCTTTTTTCTTCTCTTTTTTATCCTCTTCTCTTCTTACTCTTTTTATTCTCTTCTTCTTTCTTCCTACTTTTTTTCTCTCTTTTACTCTTTTTTATCCTCTTCTTCTTACTCCTCTTCCTCTTACTCTTTTTTATCCTCTTCTTCTTCCTCTTCCTCTTTCTCTTTTTTATCCTCTTCTTCTTCCTCCTCCTCTTACTCTTTTTTTATCCTCTTTTATTCTTTACTTTTTATCCTCTTTTTGTATCTCCTCCTTCTCACAAGCATCCAGTTTTAACCAAATTTCTGTCTTTTTCCCATTACCTTCAATGAATCATGAGTTTCTCTTAACACTATTTTCTTCTCACATTTACATTCCACACAATTTTCTTTATTTTCTTTCCTTCATCATTATATTTCTTTCATTTTATTTCTATTTATTTATCACCCAAAATTTTCTTGAACGCTCTTTTCTGCGTTCGTTCTTTTCGGCTACAATTCCTCAGTCCGTTTTTCTCCGCTAATGACAGCTGGGCGGTGACGGTCACGCAAAAAGGTGGACTTAAGCGACAGGCAGAGATAAATGATAACTTCTTTCAATCCACTTGCCTCTCTCTCTCTCTCTCTCTCTCTCTCTCTCTCTCTCTCTCTCTCTCTCTCTCTCTCTCTCTCTCTCTCTCTCTCTCTCTCTCTCTTCCTCTCTCTCTCTTCTCTCCTCTCTCTCTCCTCTCTCTCTCTTCTCTTCAACTCTCCTTATATATCATTTCATCCCCTGTCTTCCTTTCTCATTCTCTCTTTCTTACGTTTTCACTCTTCATCTTTAAAAATCTTCCCCACTGATCTCAGACTTTCCCTTCTTCTTCTCTTTTTCGACTCGCAGGCAAGACAGATAATAGGATTCTGTACGCAGTGTAAATAAAATGCGAATAGTGAGAAAGGTAAGTAGAGAAAAAAAAGAGTAAAGTTATAAAGTTATTCAGAAAACATCATTAAATGTCTACGAGTAGCAGTGTATAGAATTGTGCCTCAGTAGTAGTAGTAGTAGTAGTAGTAGTAGTAGTAGAGTAGTAGTAGTAGTAGTAGGTAGTAGATAGTAGTAGTAGTAGTAGTAGTAGTAGTAGTGTAGTGGGTAGTAGTATGTAGTATGTAGTAGTAGTAGTAGTAGTAGTAGTAGTAGTAGTAGTAGTAGTAGCAGTAGTAGTAGTAGTAGTAGTAGTAGTAGTAGTAGTAGCAGTAGTTGTAGCAGCAGTAGTAGTAGTAGTAGTAGTAGTAGTAGCAGTAGCTGTAGTAGTAGTAGTAGTAGTAGTAGTAGTAGTAGTAGTAGTAGTAGTAGTAGTAGTAGTAGTAGTAGTAGTAGTAGAAGAGAAATAAGCAATTAAAGTAGTTGTAGTAATAATATAAAGTAAATGAAATAATCCCGTGAAATGAGTAACCAAAAAACTATGCTTACGGAATATAAACAAACCATAGAAACAAAAGAAAAATAAGAACTCGTGAAGGTGTATCCGTACGAGCCAAGAGCCGCCTTCAATCCACATAATACCTGGCAGGAGAGAAGACCTGGTTACTTGCAAGACTGTGAAGAGGGGGCAAGAGGAGGCAATATGTACGCCTGAGGATCGGGGGAGGAACCTAACCTAGCTACCAAGAGGCAATAAAGAGTTGAGGGGTTGATAGAGTTGATAGAGTTGGAAGCTAACACGGAAATGGAAGTCACCCAGCCTCTGTATTGAGGGATACTGAGGTCAAAGTGGAAATACGTCAAATTAACATTTTTCTTCCCCTCTTGCCGTGCCTGACCCCTCATTATCATATCATCCCATGTCTGGTGATTCATGACATGGTGATTCGATGACATGGCTGATATTCGAGACATGTGATATACTCATGTCTAATGGCTACTTAACCATGGTATATAATATAGGAATGTCTGTTATCTGTCTGTCTGTAGGTCATAACTGACGGATATCCAGGCGTGTCGCAATCACCTTCCAGTTCATTTAACAGATTTACAGCAATATAATGAGAATTCCATCCACTTTTTTCCTCTTCTTTTGCATCTATTAGCGGATTTCCACAATCTCTGTTCTATAGCCCCCTCCTTTTAGGTGACCTGTTATGTAGCTCCTCTCTCCTTGCTTCTATTGCCTCCTCTCTTCCTTCTATAGCCTCCCTCTGTTTTGCCTCTTGTATCGGGTTGGGGTGATGGGCTGATGGGTGAGGGAATGGTGGGGGGTGATGGGTAATGGGTGAGTGATGGTTGGGGTGATGGGTAGGGGTGATAGGTGGGGGGTGATGGGTAAGGCGTGAGTGAAATGGTTTTGTGGTGATGGGTAATGGGTGAGGAATGGGTGGGGGTGATGGGTAATGGGTGGGGTGAATGGGTGGTGGTGATGGGTAATGGGTGAGGAATGGGTGGGGGGTGGAGTGAAGGTGGGGTGGATGGGTAATGGGTGAGTGAATGGGGTGGGGATGGGTAATGGGTGAAGTGAATGGTGGGGGTGATGGGTAATGGTGAGTGAATGGGTGGTGGGTGGGTAATGGGGAGTGAATGGGTGGGGGTGATGGGTAATGGGTAGGAATGGGTGGGGTGATGGGTAAGCTAACACGGAAAGGAAGTCACCGAGCTGTATTAGGGGATACTGAGGTCAAAGTGAATACGTCAAATAATTTTTCTCGTCTGTGTGCCTAGTATGTAGATGTTGGTGTATAGAATGCATTAGTAGTTGAGTATATATAAGAAATTGATAACCTGCATAGTAAAAAGCATGGTCGGATAAAACGTGTAAAGATTCACCCGTGGTAAATCAGGCCATGAATCGCTTACCAGGGAAGGAAGCCATATGAGTAGACCTGTTACTGCATGCTGTTGAGGGGCAAGAGGAGTAAAATATGTGACGCTTGAGGATCGGGTGAGGAACTAGCTGCTACAAGTAGGTGCATAAGAGTTGGGGTGATAGGAGTGATGAGTTGGAATGGGTGCGTGGATGGAAGTCACCCATGTGGTATTGAGGGGATGTAGGGTAAGTGGAGATAGGGTCAAATTAACATTTTTCTCCCTGTTGCCGGTGCTGACCCTCAGTTTCATATCATCCCAATGTTGGGGGTGATGCATGGTGAGTGCATATTCGGGCTGTGTGATATACTCATGACATGTGTGGATGATGCGTAGTCTAATATAGGCTACTCATAACATGGCTGATATACTAGTAGGCTATGTCTGATATACTTATGACATGTCTGATAGGCTCATAACATGACGGATATACTAATGGCGTGTCTGATATAACCCTTCCAGTTCACGTCATACACACATTTACACAATATCGAATGGTAGATTCCCTCGTCATCTCTTACGTATGCTATTAGCCTCCCTGCTCCCCTTTCCTTGCTATTAGCATCCTCTCTGTGAGTTCTTGTATGTAGCTCCACTGTGGTATGTATTCTATTAAGCCTCCTCTCTCCTTTCACTTGTATTGAGCTCGTCTGTTCCTTTCTTCTATTAGCCTGCGTCTCCTTTTCCATTCTATTGACTCCTCTGCTCTGTATGTTATTAGCCTCCCTCTTCCCTTTCTTCTATAAGCCTCCCTCTCTCCCTTTCTTCTATAGGCCTCCCTCTCTGCCTTTCCTTCTATTAGCTCCCGTGTCCCTTGTCTTCTAGTAGCCTCCTCTCTGCCATTTCCTTCTATTACATCCCTCTCTCCCTTTTCCTTCTATTAGCTCCCTCTCTTCTTTCCTTCTATTAGCCTCCCTCTCTCCCTTGCCTTCTATTAGCCTCCCTCTCTCCCTTTCCTTCTATTAGCCTCCCTCTCTCCCTTCCTTCTATTAGCCTCCCTCTCTTCCTTCCCTTCTATTAGCCTCCCTCTCTCCCTTTCCTTCTATTAGCCTCCCTCTCTCCCTTTTCTTCTATTAGCCTCCCTCTCTTCCTTCCCTTCTATTAGCCTCCCTCTCTCCCTTTCCTTCTATTAGCCTCCCTCTCTCCCTTTCCTTCTATTAGCCTCCCTCTCTTCCTTTCCTTCTATTAGCCTCCCTCTCTTCCTTTCCTTCTATTAGCCTCCCTCTCTCCTTTTCCTTCTATTAGCCTCCCTCTCTCCCTTTCCTTCTATTAGCCTCCCTCTCTCCCTTTCCTTCTATTAGCCTCCCTCTCTCCCTTTCCTTCTATTAGCCTCCCTCTCTCCCTTTCCTTCTATTAGCCTCCCTCTCTTCCTTTCCTTCTATTAGCCTCCCTCTCTTCCTTTCCTTTATTAGCCTCCCTCTCTCCTTTCCTTCTATTAGCCTCCCTCTCTTCCTTTCCTTCTATTAGCCTCCCTCTCTCCCTTTCCTTCTATTAGCCTCCCTCTCTCCCTTTCCTTCTATTAGCCTCCCTCTCTCCCTTT
Organism: Chionoecetes opilio; assembly: GCA_016584305.1. Classification (NCBI taxonomy): domain Eukaryota; kingdom Metazoa; phylum Arthropoda; class Malacostraca; order Decapoda; family Majidae; genus Chionoecetes; species Chionoecetes opilio. The sequence goes on from JACEEZ010018273.1 coordinate 239,269, forward strand.
CCTTCACTTAGCCTCCCTCTCTTCCTTTCCTTCACTTAGCCTCCTAGTGTGCCGTGCCTTCACCCTCATTCCACGCATGTAAATATCCGCACCGAGAGAATGCAGGTCAACTTAACCTCACGAACATTCTTTTCAGATTCTGATGTTTATCCAGCTCTATTCTGGCGGGTTGATGATGTAACGAATACATCATAATTTCATTTTTACCAACTTCGTGATATTCCCTGCAAAAATTAATGAGCAGGAAGGTGGATTTTACTTAATCTCTCAAACGTTACGTAAAATATTTTAGGAATATCATGTTTCGTTCAGTCTCTATATAATGCAATGGGAAAAGATACGTGCTTATTTTTGCGGGAGTTATGATATAGTTGATTCTGGAGAGTTAAAGCTTTACAATAACTCTTCTTATGATAGGGTAAGAAGTAGGGAAAAGATGATGATGAGAGAGAAGGAGGAAAGGAAAGGAAAGGAAGGGCAGGAGGAAAGTAGTATTTTTGTACACTAATCTTCTTCCTCCTCCTCTTCCTCTTCCTCTTCCTCTTCCTCTTCCTCCTCCTCCTCCTCCTCCTCTTCCTCTTCCTCCTCCTCCTCCTCCTCCTCCTCCTCCTCCTCCTCTTCCTCTTCCTCTTCCTCTTCCTCTTCCTCTTCCTCTTCCTCCTCCTCCTCCTCCTCCTCCTCCTCTTAAGATATATATAAGATACATATATCATAGGTAAGGTATTTACTTAAGATCTTGTTTGATACATAACCAAAACACGCACAAAGACAAGGGAGTTTATCATACGTTCTGTAAGTATCAATCTTGCTTATATTTTTCCCAGGGTGTTTGAGCGTAGTACAGCGTTAGAAAAATGTTTGATTCATTTATACAATATTTCATCGATGTGATAAATAATAGATGAAGGATGGCTCACAAATGTTCATCTTTATCTTTCCCATTCTTGCCTAGTACTGTTTTGTCAGTAGTTATACGAATATAAAGTTGTAATTTTTCCATCAAAGATTTTTCCTCGTAAAGCTAAATCATCAGTCACTTAATCAGATCATATTTTCATTTTGCTTTATAAAAAATCTGATCAAATAGATTAATACATATCATAGCGCAACATCGTAAGCTTAGAAATAACATAAAGGCATCTATTCAAGAAAATAATAAGTGACCAAATGGATGTAAAAATAAAGAATTCCCCGGCCCAGAGAAAGGGGGAGAGAGAGAGAGAGAGAGAGAGAGAGAGAGAGAGAGAGAGAGAGAGAGAGAGAGAGAGAGAGAGAGAGAGAGAGAGAGAGAGAAGAGAGAGAGAGAGAGAGAGAGAGAGAGAGAGAGAGAGAGAAGAGAGAGAGAGAGAGAGAAGAGAGAAGAAGAAGAAGAAGAAGAAGAAGAAAGAAACATCCCACACACACACACAGAATCCGCAAGTAAAGATAACAGAAAAATTGAAGACAAACAGACGAAAGAGCAGATGTGCAAACCATAACATTACGCTTATGAGCAGATCACTCAAGGCAACCACGTGTGAAGAAGGAGAAGAAGAAGAAGAAGAAGAAGAAGATGGAGAAGAAGAAGAAGAAGAAGAAGAAGAAGAAGAAGAAGAAGAAGAAGAAGATGATGAAGATGAAGATGAAGATGAAGATGAAGATGAAGATGAAGAAGAAGAAGAAGAAGAGAAAGAAGAAGAGGAAGAAGAAGATGAAGATGAAGAAGAAGAAGAAGAAGAAGAAGGCGGAGGAGGAGGAGGAGGAGGAGAGGAGGAGGAGGAGGAGGAGGAGGAGGAGGAGGAGGAAATACATACTTGCTATCACACGAACATGCTGGTCATTCCACTGGTCGTCACATACCTGAGGGGGAGAGGAAGGACAGGTGGATTATGCAGGATAATTATGTACCGCACACTGAAGTAAAGAACCCTCCCCACCATGTATTACCCCTCCAATAACCAGACATAACTCCATTTCTTATCCACTTCAACATTGCCTTTAGTTTTTACCTGTAAAAGTACCTAGTGTATGTTTATTTTTTAACCCCTCGAATAACCAGACATAACTCCATTTCGTATCCACTTCAACATTACCTTTAGTTACCTGTAAAAACACCAAGAGTATATTTTCATCTTTTATTGACCCATATCTTGTCATGCTACGTCTTCTACACAATGTATGGTGTATAAGTCCACCTTCCCCCCTCTCCCTACACACACACAATGACCGCTGGACATTAGTGGGCCGCAGAGTACCGTTCCTTACCTCTATTTCCCCCCTCCCCATCTCCCCTTCCTTAATCCACCCCCCACACAGACCCACTATATGAGGTACTGTGGGAGGAGGGAGGGGGGACGCACGCTCACAAGACCAGGTGTGGGACAGGGTGGGACAGGTATGATGGACCGACAGCCGCCCACTACCATACCAACACCCTCATGCGCACCTGTTGTCCACCTGCACATGCACACCTGTTGCCTACGTCTACCTGTTGTCCACCTGTTTACCTGTACACCTGTTTACATGTTGCCTACGTCTACATGTTGTCCACCTGTTTACCTGTACACCTGTTTACCTGTTGCCTACGTCTACCTGTTGTCCACCTGTTTACCTGTGCACCTGTTTACCTGTTGCCTACGTCTACCTGTTGTCCACCTGTTTACCTGTACACCTGTTTACCTGTTGCCTAAGTCTACCTGTTGTCCACCTGTTTACCTGTACACCTGTTTACCTGTTGCCTACGTCTACCTGTTGTCCATCTGTTTACCTGTACACCTGTTTACCTGTTGCCTACGTCTACCTGTTGTCCATCTGTTTACCTGTACACCTGTTTACCTGTTGCCTACGTCTACCTGTTGTCCACCTGTACACCTGTTTACCTGTTGCCTACGTCTACCTGTTGTCCACCTGTACACCTGTTTACCTGTTGCCTACGTCTACCTGTTGTCCACCTGTTTACCTGTACACCTGTTTACCTGTTCCCTACGTCTACCTGTTGTCCACCTTGATCTGTCGTTGTTTTCATGGTTTTATTTTGTGTGTGTGTGTTTTCATAACTTGTTTTGTGTGTTTTCATAATTTTGTGTTTTTCATAAAAAAAATATTTGGTGTTTTCAGATTTTTTTGTTTTCATAATTTTTTGCGTTTTCATAATTTCTTGTTTTCATAATTTTGTATGTTTTCATAATTCTTTGTGTTTTCATAATTTGTGTGTGTGTGTGTTTTCATATTTTTTTTTGTGTTTTCATAATTTTTTTTGTGTTTTCATAATTTGTGTGTGTGTGTTTTCATAATTTTTTGGTGTTTTCATAATTTTTTTTTTTTCAATTTTTTTGTGTTTTCATAATTTTTGTGTTTTCATATTTTTGTGTGTGTGTGTGTTTTTATAATTTTTTGTGGGTGTTTTTTTTGTGTGTGTGTGTGTGTTTTTGGAGTCCTTTGCTGTGGTTTTGTCATGTGTTCATTTATCAAAAGTATTAATCCATCATTTGCTAATTGTCCCAGCCATCCATCCATCACTGTTCTGAATGCTGCTGTTATTGACGTCATTATTCATTCTATTATTTAATCATTTCGTTATTGTTTCCGTTTTCTTTATAACAAATACCAACATGGCTGCTATTTTCTGATCAATTTTATCCTCCCCATACTATTTACATTTTTCCCATTTTTTTTATTTCCTTCACTAAACGTCTGTTATCGTCTTTCGCACTTTTATTAAATGATGTCACGTTCCATCGTCTCATTCCTTTATCTATCTCGTCTTCTCCAATGGATTTCTATTTTCTTTTCTTTTGTTTCTTTACTATTTGCTTTTATCTAAATTCTTGCGTTTCTTCTTTCCTTCTCAGGCCTTTAATTTTTCTCATCATTCCTCTTCTTTCTCTCTCATTCTACTTGTTCTCGTTCATTCTTATGTGCCTTCTCTGCTTCTATCTTCTGTTCCTTTTTTTCTATGATTTCCTTCCATCTTTCTACAATGATTCAACTTTTCCCAAGTAAGGAAGTACTTTTACCTTCCGGTATTTAAATTTCTACCAGCTCGTTAGTGATGATCGTGTTATGCAAATGTTAGGGTGAAGAAACACACACACAGCTGGAAAAGTTAAGGATAGTGTTGGAGGTGTGTGTGTGTGTGTGTGTGTGTGTGGTGTCTGTGTGTGTGGTGTCTGTGTGTGTGTGTGTGTGTGTGTGTGTGTGTGTGTGTGTGTGTGTGTGTGTGTGTGTGTGTGTGTGTGTGTGTGTGTGTGTGTGTGTGTGTGTGTGTGTGTGTGTGTGTGTGTGTGTGTGTGTGTGTGTGTGTGTGTGTGTGTGTGTGTGTGTGTGTGTTTGTGTGTGGGTGTGTGTGTGTGTGTGTGTGTGTGTGTGTGTGTGTGTGTGTGTGTGTGTGTGTGTGTGTGTGTGTGTGTGTGTGTGTGTGTGTGTGTGTGTGTGGTGTGTGTGTGTGTGTGTGTGTGTGTGTGTGTGTGTGTGTGTGTGTGGTACCTACTATTTACAAAAGTGAACACGAGCTACGGAATGAAAGTAAACATCGCTAAACTGTCTCCACTTCTCGCTGCGATAAAAGTCATGATGATGACGATGATGATGATAATAATAATAACAACAGTGATAATAATGATGATAATACTAATAACAACAACAGTGACAATAATGATGATACTAATAACAACAACAGTGATAATAATGATGATAATACTAATAACAACAACAGTGATAATAATGATGATAATACTAATAACAACAACAGTGATAATAATGATGATAATACTAATAACAACAACAGTGATAATAATGATGATAATACTAATAACAACAACAGTGATAATAATGATGATAATACTAATAACAACAACAGTGATAATAATGATGATAATACTAATAACAACAACAGTGATAATAATGATGATAATACTAATAACAACAACAGTAATAATAATGATGATAATACTAATAACAACAACAGTGATAATAATGATGATAATACTAATAACAACAACAGTGATAATAATGATGATAATACTAATAACAACAACAGTGATAATAATGATGATAATACTAATAACAACAACAGTAATAATAATGATGATAATACTAATAACAACAACAGTGATAATAATGATGATAATACTAATAACAACAACAGTAATAATAATGATGATAATACTAATCATAACAATAATAAGTATTAGTAAGAGCTGATAATGAAAATCGAGATCTTTTTTATCATAACATTAAATTACATACTATCAGCAAATTCAAATTCATCATTCCCTTTATTAACTCTAATTAAATAAAAGCTAACACGGCAAACATCATACACACAAAGTTTATCAATTACCAGAAGGCTTATGGGGATATCACACGCGAATTGAATTTATCACAAGCGCTAAATTCGGCTTAAATAAATAATCAACAATTAAACTAGTAATTTAGATTAGATTTAGATAGGCAGCGAGTTTGAGCGAGTAACGAGATGAGTTGGAAGTGAATTAACCTGAATATCCTTTGCATCAGAAGAGGGAAAATATAACCAAAATTCAGGAAGCGTAGGTGAATAAATAAAAAGGTGTGTGTCTGATGAACAAGACCGTGGAACAGGTGAAAAAAAGGTGTCAGTGAGTGAGTGAGTCGTGAGTTAAACCGTAAGACTGTAAATTAAAATATATCACAGAGAGAGAGAGAGAGAGAGAGAGAGAGAGAGAGAGAGAGAGAGAGAGAGAGAGAGAGAGAGAGAGAGAGAGAGAGAGAGAGAGAGAGAGAGAGAGAGAGAGAGAGAGAGAGAGAGAGAGAGAGAGAGAGAGAGAGAGAGAGAGAGAGAGAACAATAAATTAAACCGGTTAGCAAAAAAATTAAAAAAGAAGAAAAAGGAGCCTGAAAATGAGAAATATTTGACAGTATGATAAAAAAAGTGATTAAAAATATATAAAAATCATTGCTAACGAGACCTCTGTTCAACGGTGACTAAGCCATAAGTAAAAGTCCCACTGCATTGACTCAGTAAGGGTAGCATTGAGTCAGTAAGGGTAGCCGTGAGTCAGTAATGGTAGCCGTGACTCAGTAAGGGTAGCAGTGAGTCAGTAAGGGTAGCCGTGAGTCAGTAATGGTAGCCGTGACTCAGTAAGGGTAGCAGTGAGTCAGTAAGGGTAGCCGTGAGTCAGTAATGGTAGCCGTGAGTCAGTAAGGGTAGCAGTGACTCAGTAAGGGTAGCAGTGACTCAGTAAGGGTAGCATTGAGTCAGTAAGGGTAGCCGTGAGTCAGTAATGGTAGCCGTGACTCAGTAAGGGTAGCAGTGAGTCAGTAAGAGTAGCATTGAGTCAGTAAGGGTAGCAGTGAGTCAGTAAGGGTAGCATTGAGTCAGTAAGGGTAGCCGTGAGTCAGTAAGGGTAGCAGTGACTCAGTAAGGGTAGCAGTGACTCAGTAAGAGTAGCAATGACTCAGTAAGGGTAGCAGTGACTCAGTAAGGGTAGCAGTGACTCAGTAAGGGTAGCAGTGACTCAGTAAGGGTAGCAGTGACTCAGTAAGGGTAGCAGTGACTCAGTAAGAGTAGCAGTGACTCAGTAAGGGTAGCAGTGACTCAGTAAGGGTAGTAGTGACTCAGTACGGGTAGCCGTGAGTCACGATGAGTCACAGGAAGCAACAGAACAGTAGCCGCTGTGAGTAAATAAATAATCACTATAATAAAGGAATGAAAAAAAATGCACGTAGTTAATTGCAGTGTCTGAAAACTTTCGTTACCAGACTTAATTACGTATCATGACGGGAGGGGGCGTTGGTCGGGAGCGGGAGGGGGCGTTGGTGGGGGGCGGAAGGGGGCGTTGGTGGGGGGGAGGGGAGGGGGCGTTGGTTGGGGGAGGGGAGGGTGCGGGTAGGGATGAAGGAAGAGGGATGAGGGAGGGGCGGAAAGCAGGATATGAAGAGATAAGAGAAGATATAGGGATGAGAAAATGAACTGGAACGATGATGTTGATGCAGGAGGAGGAGGAGGAGGAGGAGGAGGAGGAGGAGGAGGAGGAGGAGGAGGAGGAGGAGGAGGAGGAAAAAAGTAGGGGATGCGGTAGGAGTATAGTCTAGAGAGTAGTAGAGAGTAGTCTAGTCTAGAGTAGTAGGAGGGGAGACAGAGGGAGAGAAGAAAACCCCCCCTCCCTCCTTCCTAGATGTGGATAAATGAGGAACTCTGTGAAATGAAAAATGAGTTCCCAATGTTTAGTTCGATAGCCTTTGCCACTATTGTCCCGCTGCCGCCGCCACCGCCCTTATCATCGTCATTATTACTATTTGCACAAACTTTTGGTCCATTCGCCTCACTGCCTAAAACACTGAATCTGACGGAGTTACAAATCTCTCTCTCTCTCTCTCTCTCTCTCTCTCTCTCTCTCTTCCTCTCTCTCTCTCCTCTCTCCTCTCCTCTCTCTCTCTCTCTCTCACTCTCATTCTCATCTCTCTCATCTCTCTCTCTCTCTCTCTCTCTCTCTCTCTCTCTCTCTCTCTCTCATACACACTCACACACTTTTCCTTTCCATAACAAGTATATAAAAAAAATAAACATCACCACATCACCAAATCAACAACAAAATCCATGACTCACTTCATCAACATCACGATCCTATCATCACATCACCATAACAAAGATCATCACCACACTGAAACCAACAACACATGTAAAAACAGGAGACCTTGCATTCATCCTCATCCTCCTCAACATTTTTTTCCTTTCATTCTTTTTAACTCAACAGCAATACCCTTACCACTTTTTCTGTTCACTTTCTGCCTTAACGTAAGCTTAGTTAAGGGTTAGTGCCTTACTTGGAACACACCCTGGAGGAGATACCACTAGAAAGAGAGAGTAAACAGGAGTGACAGGAAGAATAAAGGAAACAGTAATGACATCTAGCGTAATGTAATACGAAAAGAGTCGAGTGATAAACATTACCTAAGAAATAAACGAGAAATAAAGTCGAGAAATGAACATGAAGTCGAGAAATAAAGTCGAGAAATGAACATGAAGTCGAGATATAAAGTCGAGAAATGAACATGAAGTCGAGAAATAAAGTCGAGAAATGAACATGAAGTCGAGAAATAAAGTTGAGAAATGAACATGAAGTCGAGAATAAAGTCGAGAAATAAACATGAGTCGAGAATAAAGTCGAGAATAAACATGAAGTCGAGAATAAAGTCGAGAAATGAACATGAAGTCGAGAAATAAAGTCGAGAAATGAACATAAGTCGAGAAATAAAGTCGAGAAATGAACA
>JACEEZ010018273.1:252500-270084 GCA_016584305.1 Chionoecetes opilio
GCACAACAAAAAGAGGTAACACAAAGTCCGCTTAATTGCCAGTCCCTATAAAGAAGACAGTAAGAAAAAAAAAAGATTGGGTGGGCCAATTTAGTTCGGAAGATGTTTTGTCACTCTTCTCTTGAAAAGATTTAAGTCGTAGGAAGGTGGAAAAATAGAAACAGGAAGAGAGTTCCAGTTTACCAGTGAAAGGGATGAAAGAGTAAAGATACTGATTAACCCTTTGAGGCCCAGAACGTAATTTTCATTGTAATTTGACTACCATTAGACAATTTTAATGAATATAAGCGATATTTTATACATTATGACCTAGTTAGTATCCTTTCCACTAGCTGATTTAGTATATTAAGCTATTTATCGTACTTTTATAGCTAACAACAGACGATTTTATATAGCAAAGGAAAGATCTGGGCGTGAAGGGGTTAACTCTTGCATTAGGAAGATGGACAGAATAGGGATGAGAATGAGTAGAAAGTCTTGTGAGAGAGAGAACATCCCCTGACAGTGACGTGACTCGCAATACACGTGACAGTGCCTCAGCGACACCCATGTACACACAACCACCACCACTGCCTCCTTAGTGCCGCCCTACCACAATAATAAGAAGCCTACACAAAGAATCCTAGCCAGACACTTTCCTTAGCGGCACCAGATCCCTTCAACCACATCCTCACCTAAGAACCTTACAAAAAAATGTTCTAGTGAGCGGTCTTCATCTTTTTCTTAACCTTAAAAAAAATACAAAAGCCTCACAGATAAGACTTTCTGATGCATTGTGGAAGTTGAGACTGACAAGGAGGAGGCTGATAAGAATGAGGAGTAGGTAGGTAGTTAGGTAGGTTAGGTACAGGTAGTTAGTGCAGAGTCAATAAGGAACTTTAAAAGGAGGCTAGCTAATTCATAGATGGAATAAAGGTGATGTAGAGAATTAGAACAGACACTTCCACGGCAGGTCTTCGACGGCCTCTTATAGAACCTTCAAATACTATGTTTTAGGAGGTTCAAATTGTATGAACTGAAAAAGAGTAGGATTAACTTCAATACCCTTGATTCTTGTCTTTAAACTGAACCCAGCTGTCAACAAGCGTCATCAGGTAAATATATTACCGGAAGTAGGTATCTGGTCCGTGCGCTGTCAAAGGTAATTTAAGGACTCAATCATGAATGGCATAACGGGAAGAATGGTATATAATATGAACTACACGTCAGTCTAGGGCTCTTAAGCTTCTTATTCTTTTTTGGTTAGTACTGTAGCTCATCAAAGGCCTGTTCTTCTCTCCTACCTTCTCTTAAATCTGACCCCTGTACCGTCTCTCTCCTAAAATCTCTACTCCGACAAATGTATCTTCCTCCTTGTCCCAAATTTTCTCCTCACCACCGGAACATTACTTCCTAACTACGCTACGTATTTTTCCTCTCTCTCTCCTCTCTCTCTCTCTCTCTCTCTCTCTCTCTCTCTCTTCTCTCTCTCTCAGTATACCGTGTTGTGTTTCGTTTTAGCTTAATAGTCCCAATCAGCAGCTGTCGCCTTCTCCCTGTTTGGTACCCGGGGAACAGTAGTCATTAGCGCCGCGTCTGGTAACACTGGCAATCCATTAACGGCGTAATTGTCGCCTCCCATTGCTACAACCTACCCGTGTTATGTGGCCACACTAGCACTTTCCTATCCACACCACCCACACTCATGACACTGTACCAGTACCAGCAAAGGGATATCAATGGACTGGGAAATAGGGAATGGTGGGGAGGATAGCAAGAGCGTGGGGGATAAAGAATGAAAGCCTGTAGTGTTATGGGTAATGGGGGAAAGCACATGTTTATGGGGGAAACTTAGAAACATGGAAATGATGAATGGCACCATCAACACACGCACGCACGCACGCACGCACGCACGCACGCACCCACGCACACACGCACACACGCACACACGCACACACACACACCACACCACACACACACACACACACACACACACACACACTTATTTGCCTCCTGTTCATAAGTTTCCTAATTTTCTTCTCCCTTCTCCTCTCTTCTTTTTCCTCCTCCTGTCATATATTATCATTAGTTTCCCATCATTCTCACTTTCCAACATCTTCCTTTCTCCCTCTTTCCCCTCTTCTAAACACTTCCTCTTCTTTACCTCTTCCTCTTACTCTCTTCCTCTTCTTTTTCTCTTCTTTACCATCATCATATTTCCTCTGTTTCTCTTTATTTTGTTTTCTTCTATCCCGGTTGCAGTTTCCTATTTCTACTGTTCTTCCTCTTCCTTCTATTCGTCCTTGCCTACATTTCCCATTCATTCAATTTCTCGACAGGATTCATTTAACCCCTTGAGACCCAGAACGTAATTTCCATTGTAATTTGGGTACCATTAGAGGATTTTTAGTGAATATATGCAATATCTTATAGATATGACCTGTTTACTATCCTTGTCGACTAACTAATTTCGTATATTCAGTTACTTTTCGTAATTATATGGCTCGAAAACACACCATTTTTTATAGCAAAGGAAAGATATGGGCGTGAAGGGGTTAATAGTATATCTCCACATTTTGCCGACCAATTCAAACGTGTCTTGTGCACATTTTGGTTACTATTTGCTGCTGTTTCTACGCTCCCTCCATAGCAATAACACTCGCTAGCATGAAGGTTTGGTTTTCATCAGTTACACTCTTAGAAAAGAAGGGTAGGAAAAGGGATAGAAAAAGGGTATTTGTAGTGATGAAATACTGCTACCCTTTTTCTACCCTTACAAATATACCCTTTCGGATCGACGCAAATATACCCTTTTCCAACCCTCTCGTCTAAAAAGGGTAGATAAAGGGTAGATGAAGGGTATAATCGGCAGCATCTACCCTCCAGCCTGGATATAGGGTTTAAAAAGGGTAGTGATGGTGCGATGTAACAATTCGACCCTTAATGTACCCCCCATTTCTGAGAGTGTATGTATCGCCCCTGGCCTCTATTACTCGTGTTACCTTCCAGTCCATTTATTTTTTCCTGCGGCCCACTCCTTTGTTTCTATTATTTTATTTATTTCCTGCGGCCCACTCCTTTGTTTCTTTTATTTTATTTATTTCCTGCGGCCCACTCCTTTGTTTCTTTTATTTTATTTATTTCCTGCGGCCCACTCCTTTGTTTATTTTATTTTATTTATTTCCTGCGGCCCACTCCTTTGTTTCTATTATTTTATTTATTTCCTGCGGCCCACTCCTTTGTTTCTTTTATTTTTGACTTCTCTTTTCCCCCTTTTCATTTCGTGATATATATATTAATTTGTCACGACATGTTTCATGGCTTTGCAGTACTTAAGTATGGTAATTTTTTTTTTATTTATGCTTTAAGTAACATTGCCATTAGGTTGAAAACGTTTTGTTGGGTGCGAGTAAAATTCAAAATTGGAACCGAACCGAAAATAGAAAGAAGAGCAAAATTGTTGAAAAATAGTCATATACCATCAGAATCTGGTGTATAAAAACAAAAACAAAAAATATGAAGGAAAAAAAGAATATCAGGAAAAAAGGTAATTACTCACTTTATCAAAATTGGAACCGAAAATAGATATATGAGCAAAATTCTTGAAAAAAAGTCATATAGTACCATCAAATTTGGTGAATAAAACCAAAAACACAAAAATATGAAGGGAAAACAGAATATCAGGCAAAAAAAAAAAATTACTCATTGTATCAAAATTGGAATCGAAAATCGAAAGAAGAGCAAAATTCTTGAAAAATAGTTATATAGTACCATCAGAATTTGACGAATAAAACCAAAAACACAAAAAATATGAAGGAAAAAAAGAATATCAGGAAAAAAAGTTAATTACTCTGTATCAAAATCTGTAAAACATTCAATAGTATAAAAAAAAAAATAAAAAATTCATGTGACTATTTATTCATTTTTAACAATCCTCTATTACTCACAGCATTATTATTATTACTATTACTATTATATCCGTAAATGTACAAAAGAAAACACAAAACAGAGATAAAACAACAACAAGCTTCTACCAACACTAACGACAGCAACAGCAACAGCAGCAAACAAGCAGAGTGGTTTGGAGGGGCTGAAGGGGGGGGACACACTTCTGACGACCACCATCACCACCACGACTGTCAACATCACAACCACTAATCATCACCACAAGCAGAAGAGTCATTACTTCCACCACCATCGCAAGTCAGCAGAGAATTGTGGTGGGAGGAAACACATGGAGGATGAGGAAGAGGAGGAGGAGGAGGAGGAGGAGGAGGAGGAGGAGAAGGAAGAGGAGGAGGAGGAAGAGGAGGAGGAGGAAGAGGAGGTACGGCCGTAAGTCAAAAGAAAGCAACAACAATTATAACAACAGCAGCGGCGTCACAATTTCCTGCTCTAAATTGCTCGAATAGTGGTAGCAACAGAAACCAACAACGGCTCTCTCTCTCTCTCTCTCTCTCTCTCTCTCTCTCTCTCTCTCTCTCTCTCTCTCTCTCTCTCTCTCTCTGACACAGTAATAGGCCAGCATTGAACATTTCTCCCTCCTGGTACACTGCATGCAAATTAGTGCACCAATATTGCAAAGGAATAAATATATACTGATGCACCCTCGGGACAAAGAGAGAGAGAGAGAGAGAGAGAGAGAGAGAGAGAGAGAGAGAGAGAGAGAGAGAGAGAGAGAGAGAGAGAGAGAGAGAGAGAGAGAGAGAGAGAGAGAGAGAGAGAGAGAGAGAGAGAGAGAAACCTGACCTGTTGACTGAATCCAGCTTCATAACATAGCACATATCAGTCACAATACAAATCACTATTTTCTATATTTTCCTTCTGTCTTTCATGATGGCTCGCCGTCGCTGCTCCTACACAAAGAGGCGCCATGAGCGAGGAAGGGAAACACATCCAGTTAGACAGACACAGGTGATCGGCACACCACCTGTGATCTCCAATTTACAATGGAGAGTGCTAATTAATCCACCTGTGTACAAAGGTGAGAGATAAAGGGGGCACACGCACACGCACACGCACACGCACAAGCACACGCACACGCACACGCACACGCACACGCACACGCACACACACAGCTTGATCGATAAATTGTGATGCCATGTGAAATATTACATAAAAAAAGGAAAAAATACTGGAAAAAAATATTGTACTGCATATCAACAAAAATAAATGTACGACGAGTGACTAACAGAAAGGTCGGTAAAACACAAAGATGCAGACCAAGGAACACTATACAAATGTAACAACAGGTCAATAAAGCAAAGATATAAAGATAAAGGATAGATAAAAGGAGGGAAATAGGGGTACAACAAAGCTGCAGTACAGGGACAGACTAGGAGGCCGGCAAGGAGGCAGAGGAGACGAGGATGAGGCCACAACAAGAGATATGAGGCCATCAAGGGGCGGGAAGAGGCGGTGAAGAGATACAGAAGTCTTTGGCCACCGCGGGACACCTCCGGCATAGGCGAGAAAGAGATGAAAAGTAAGAGACAGACCATGAGAGAGAGAGAGAGAGAGAGAGAGAGAGAGAGAGAGAGAGAGAGAGAGAGAGAGAGAGAGAGAGAGAGAGAGAGAGAGAGAGAGAGAGAGAGAGAGAGAGAGAGAGAGAGAGAGAGAGAGAGAGAGAGAGAGAGAGAGAGAGAGGCAGCACCTCTTCAACGCCAGGCAGTTTGGGTTCAGGAAGACATCACTCACCGCGAACCTCAACCTACTGCTGGTCAGCGAATGGAGCGACGCCCTGGACCACGGGAGACCCACGGGTGCTCTGGCGATGGACATCGCTGACGCCTTCGACCATGTGTGGCACCCCGCTCTATTGGAAAGACTGCGCCCGTTGGTGTGGGCGAGGCGCTGCTGCAGCTACTGCGCGACAACCTGCAGGGGCGGCACATCAACGCCATACTCCGCCGCATGGAGGGCTGAGGGATGGCAGTCAGTTTCGCCCCTCGAAAAACACAGCTGCTTGTGGTGTCGAGGACAAACAGTGGATGAAGGCCCACGTCACACAGCTCGCCAGAATAGCAGCGGAGAAGCTGGCCTCTCTCAGGAGGATCTCTTGGCTCCTTGACAGCAGGGGGCGCGAGCTCCTTTATACAAGGCATAAATCCGCTCGTCGCTGGAGTACTCCTGCCTCACTTGGGGCGGGGCAGCTTCCTCGCACCTCGCGATGCTTGACAGGGTCCAGTGATGGGCGGAGAGGATTATTATCCGGGATGGCCTACCCAAACGGCAGGCCGGCACGGAGAGTGTATCCTGCTGAGTGCCCCTTTCTACCCCGCACTCCTCCTCAGGATGGACAAGCCAGTCCTCGTGCCGCACGCCAGCAGCACGAACACTCTCCTCTCTTTTTTCAAAGCATCTCTCTGACGGGCTCAAGCTAGCCCGTGGTCCTCCCTGCTGGAGGCCCGATTAAAAAAAAAAAAAAAAAAAAAAAAAAAAAAAAAAAGCAGGCCGACCTGCACAGCCTCCAGCACCGTCGGGACGTGGCAGGTCTCACCACCCTCTACAAGGTGCAAGAGAGCAGCTGGAGGCTCACCTGCGACCGCTCCGTCAGACATCCCCCCACCTAGGGGCGCACACCAGATCCGTTAACGTTTGCTGCCCTGGCCACACCATGGTCACACTTCTCTCACCACCAACCACAGTCTACTCAAATGTACGTGTGGTGGTGGAACAGATTTCAAGCCTTTGACAAGTGCCCGACAAGTGATGTGCGTGTTAGGGCCACGTGAGACGAGTGCGGTCTGTTATAGAATAGTCATGATAATGTGTGGTTCAATTTTAAGATAGGTGGTACTCACAATACCACCTTTAACCTGCAAAACTCCATGTTAAAACCATAGTGAGCACTAGGTAAGAATGTATCAATAAAGAAAAAAAAATGAGAGAGAGAGAAAAAAAAACCCAGCTTCCCTTGTGAGTCTTAATCTTCTTCCCATCCAAAGAGAGATCATCTTCTCATGACTTACTAAAACGCCACTCAAGGGAAAGGTAAAAAAATTAATAGAAAAATTAAACAAACAAGGCAATAAAGGCGATCAAGGGATGAATGAAAGGCAAAATACTTATGTTGAGAATAGATGGAATAGAAGAAGAAAGAAGAAAAAAAATAAGAATGAGGGAATGATAAATATACAAGGAGAAATAATGGAATTGATGAACATTTCAGGAAAACATATAAATGCGAGGAAGATATGGACTTAACAGCAGAAAACATGGAATAGAAAAACATGAAAAGAAGAAAATACGTGATTAAGAGGAAGATATGAAGAGGAAAACGAGAAAATAACAGATGAATAAAAGTGGACGAATAAAGGTATGTAATGCACCCGATTTGAACATTAGGGGAGAGCGGGGCAGGTTGCATCGAGGGTAGGTTGCATCATTGCCTCTAACTCGCATTAACTTTTTTTATTATTATTATTGTTGTAGCTGTAGTAGTAGTAGTTTATAGTAGTAGTAGTAGTAGTAGTATTAAGACGATGTACGTGTGATAACATGCGAATTAGAGGCAATGATGCAACCTACCCTCGATGCAACCTGCCCCGCTCTCCCCTACCAATCCTGACGCCATGAAACATTTCACATATGTATCGCCTGTATTCATATTCAGACACACGCGATATAGTCTCAGGCCAGGTAACGCAATAGGTATTTTATCACAGGTACTCTCGCCCCGTGAATATGTTAGCCAAGCAGGCGGATCCAGGTGAAAACAAGACCAGCATACGCCTCACTTCAAATATAAACATGCGACAGTGCTAGGCAATCACAATATTGATGCCTGAATGCACAAACTAACTAATCTTTCTCTCTCTCTCTCTCTCTCTCTCTCTCTCTCTCTCTCTCTCTCTCTCTCTCTCTCTCTCTCTCTCTCTCTCTCTCTCTCTGGTCGAGTTTCGGTTGTTCCTTCAACTCACATGAACAAACAACCGACCATGTTCAATATCATCTTTTAACTAAATGGGAGAGAGAGAGAGAGAGAGAGAGAGAGAGAGAGAGAGAGGAGAGAGAGAGAGAGAGAGAGAGAGAGAGAGAGAGAGAGAGAGAGGATGAGAGAGAGAGAGAGAGAGAGAGAGAGACGAGAGAGAGAGATAGAGGAGAGAGAGAGAGAGAGAGAGAGAGAGAGAGAGAGAGAGAGAGGAGAGAGAGAGAGAGAGGGAGAGGAGAGGAGAGGAGGAGAGAGAGAGAGACGTAGAGAGAGAAGAGAGAGAGAAGAGAGAGAGAGAGAGAGAGAGACGAGAAGAAGAGAGGAGAGAGAAGAGAGAGAGGACGAGAGAGAGAGATGAGAGAGAGAGAGAGAGAGAGAGGAGAGAGAGAGAGGAAGAGAGAAGAGAGAAGAGAAAAGAAATGAAGATGAATAGAAGATAAAAAAAATTTCAGGTAAGAGAAAGTTCAGAAAATTATAAAATAGTATGGAAAGGAAGGAGTGGCAAATAACAGTATGCAACAGACTTCTCCAGTTCTCTTTGCCCCACGCCTCGTATGTTCTCTTTCGTCCATTATCACAAACTATAGTCGATTTTTTTTTATTATGGTCAAAATGCACTAAGGAAGCCACGCCCCCTGCCTCCCCTTCTATTATACGGGGCAGCTGATTGGTGCATTCCTCGTATCATCACTACCAATCACAATATCTTCACTACTTAACAGCGGCGTGACCATTGGACAGAGCAATCTTCACTACAGAGGGTGTGACAAAAATCAAAAATCCCTTTGTAGTGAAGATTGCTCTGTCCAATGGTCACGCGCTGTTAAGTAGTGAAGATATTGTGATTGGTAGTGATGATACGAGGAATGCACCAATCAGCTGCTTCGTATAATAGAAGGGGAGGCAGGGGGCGTGGCTTCCTTAGTGCATTTTGACCATAATAAAAAAAATAGACTATAGGATGCTACAGTACTACGAGCAATTTTTGAACAGCACAGATATAAATAGATGTAAACATTCCAATAAGCTATTTTTTCTTTGTCTTGTTTACCTTGCTCTTCTTACCACACATGATATACAAAAAAAAAAAAAGCAGATTAGTAGTTACTTGATTACTAGAGTTACGATTCGAGACCAGGTATGTACAAAAAAACTCAAAATCAATGTACGAAACAACTAACAAAACCTGGGTACGAATCAACTTGTGTACGAAACTCCCTGCAACCCTCCTTCCACCTTCCCCTCGTGGACATGGTCAGGTCATGTCCTCGTCCCAGGGCGTGTTCTTTTAAATTTTACACACGTCACGCATTTACGATCATGTTTGGCACTCATATTTTATTCTAGTTTGATTCAACATCTAATCATTTTAATCGGAATACTGTACTCCAAATTTCTTACTCCATTCTCCGAGTACTTTTATCGAGTCTCAATTACTCCACTATGCGATCTAATCCTCATTTTCTAACACGGTCTTTAATATCACTACTTACAAACTTACGATACATCCAAAACTACTCAAATAACTCAACACAAAGACGACAAATAACTATAACAAAACCAACATCTGCTAACCACAACAGTTAGCGATAAATAACAACAAAGAGCAGACAAATACACAACTTAATTAATAAAAAATAGTGGGTGGTGGGTGGTGTGGCGGGGTAGGTGGGGTAGGGTAGGGTGGTAAGGCGTGGGGTGGACAGGGAGTAAAGACGTGGGGTGGGCAGGAAGTAAAGATGTGGGGTGAGTGGGAGTAAAAGACGTGGGGTGGACAGGGAGGTAAGACGTGGGGTGGGCAGGGAGTAAAGACGTGGGGTGGGCAGGGAGTAAAGTGTGTGGGTGGAGTGGGAGTAAAGACGTGGGGTGGGCAGGGAGTTAAGGACGCGGGGGTGGAGTTGGAGGGGAGTAAAGACGTGGGAGTGGCAGGGAGTAAAGACGTGGGGTGGACAGGGAGGTAAGACGTGGGTGGTGGAGTGGGAGTAAAGACGTGGGGTGGGCAGGGAGTAAAGACGTGGGGTGGACAGGGAGTAAAGGACGTGGGGTGGAGTGGGAGTTAAGACGTGGGGGTGGGCAGGGAGTAAAGACGTGGGGTGGACAGGGAGTAAAGACGTGGGGTGGACAGGGAGTTAAGACGTGGGGTGGGCAGGGAGTAAAGACGTGGGGTGGGCAGGGAGTAAGAGATGTGGGTGGATAGGGAGTAAAGACGTGGGGTGGGCAGGGAGTAAAGACGTGGGGTGGGCAGGGGAGTAAAGACGTGGGGTGGAGTGGGAGTTTAAAGACGTGGGGTGGGCAGGAAGTAAAGACGTGGGGTGGAGTGGGAGTAAAGACGTGGGGGTGGGCAGGAAGTAAAGACGTGGGTGGGCAGGGGAGTAAAGACGTGGGTGGACAGGGGGTAAAGACGTGGGGGGAGTGTGGAGGTTAAGACGTGGGGGTGGGACAGGGAGTTAAGACGTGGGGTGGGCAGGGAGTAAAGACGTGGGGTGGGCAGGGAGGTAAAGACGTGGGGTGGGCAGGAAGTAAAGATGTGGGGTGGCAGGAAGTAAAGATGTGGGGTGGAGTGGGAGTAAAGAGTGGGGTGGACAGGGAGGTAAGACGTGGGGGTGGGCAGGGGTAAAGAAGTGGGGTGGAGTGGGAGTAAAGAGTGAGTGGGTCAGGCAAGTAAAGACGTGGGGTGGAGTGGGAGTAAAGACGTGGGGTGGGCAGGAAGTAAAGATTTTGGGTGGAGTGGGAGTAAAGACGTGGGGTGGACAAGGAGAAAAAGACGTGGGGTGGGCAGGAAGTAAAGTTTGGGGTGGAGTAGGAGTAAAGACGTGGGGGGGGACAGGGAGTAAAGACGTGGGGTGGGCAGGAAGTAAAGATGTGGGGTGGAGTGGGAGTAAAGACGTGGGGTGGACAGGGAGTAAAGACGTGGGGTGGGCAGGACAGTAAAGATGTGGGGTGGGAGTGGGAGTAAAGACGTGGGGTGGACAGGGAGGTAAGACGTGGGGTGGGCAGGGAGATAAAGACGTGGGTGGGGCAGGGAGTAAAGAGTGGGGGTGGAGTGGGAGTAAAGACGTGGGGTGGGCAGAGAGTTAAGACGCAGGGTTGGAGTGGGAGTAAAGACGTGGGGTTGGCAGGGAGTAAAGACGTGGGGTGGACAGGGAGAGTAAGACATGGGGTGGGCAGGGAGGTAAGACGTGGGGGTGGACAGGGAGTAAAGACGTGGGGGGGCAGGGAGGTAAGACGTGGGGTGGAGTGGGAATAAAGACGTGGGGTGGGCAGGGAGGTAAGACGTGGGGTGGAGTGGGAGTAAAGACGTGGGGTGGGCAGGGAGGGGTAAGACGTGGGGTGGACAGGGAGGTAAGACGTGGGGTGGAGTGGGAGTAAAGACGTGGGGTGGGCAGGGAGTAAAGACGTGGGGTGGGCAGGGAGTAAAGACGTGGGGTGGGCAGGGAGTAAAGACGTGGGGTGGGCAGTGGGAGTTAAGACGTGGGGTGGGCAGGGAGTAAAGACGTGGGGTGGGCAGGGAGTAAAGACGTGGGGTGGACAGGGAGGTAAGACGTGGGGTGGGCAGGGAGTAAAGACGTGGGGTGGCAGGGAGGTAAGACGTGGGGTGGAGTGGGAGTAAAGACGTGGGGTGGAGTGGGTGTTGTTCTTTGACTAGTTTCCAAGATCAACAAGTCAACACCAACCACCAAGGCCACACACATACCACTACCTGCCACGTGTATAGAGAGAATGTGGTGTTGATGGGTGAGGCGTCTGACGTTGGTGGTGATGGTAGCAAGGACAAATAAAAAAAGGACTAATAAAGAAGAAGAAGAAGACTAATAAAGATAAAGAAGAAAAGACTAATAAAGGAATGAAGGATAAAGGCATATATTGATAAGTGTGAGAAGTGAGGTATAAAGACGCCTTAGATATATGAGAAAAGTTGGAATTTAGGATATGAGAGAGAGAGAGAGAGAGAGTGAGAGAGGAGAGAGAGAGAGAGAGAGAGAGAGAGAGAGAGAGAGAGAGAGAGAGAGAGAGAGAGAGAGAGAGAGGAGAGAGGAGAAGAGAGGAGAGAGAGGAGAGAGAGAGAGGAGAGAGAAGAGAGAGAGAGAGAGAAAAATAAAGGAGTATTGGATGATAAAGCTATGAAACTATTGAAATGTTATAATGGGGGCCGATTTTTTCTATCTCTTTATTCCCGTGTGTTGTGTGTGTGTGTGTGTGTGTGTGTGTTGTGTGTGTGTGTGTGTGTGTGTGTGTGTGTGTGTGTGTGTGTGTGTGTGTGTGTGTGTTGTGTGGTGTGTGTGTGGTGTGTGTGTGGTGTGTGTGCGTGTGTGCGTGTGTGTTGCGTGCGTGCGTGCGTGCGTTGCGTGCGTGCGTGGTGCGTGCGTGCGTGCGTTGCGTGTCGTGCGTGCGTGCGTGCGTGCGTGCGTGCGTGCGTGCGTGCGTGCGTGCGTGCGTGCGTGCGTGCGTTCGTGCGTGCGTGCGTTGCGTGCGTGCGGGGCGGTGCGTGCGTGCCTGGTGCGTGCGTGGGGTGCGTGCGTGCGTGTTTTGGGGTGTGTGTGTGTGTGTGTTGTGTGTGTGTGTTGTGTGTGTGTGTGTGTGTGTGTGTTGTGTGTGTGGTGTGTGTGTCTTTGCTACGGATGTTGAAGGGGGAGATGAGGGGGAGAAGGAAGGGAAGGGAGGGGGGGGTGAGGGAGGAGGGGTTTGGGTAAGAAATGGGGGGAAAAAAAGGGAGGGGAAAAAAAAAAAAAAGAAATAATTTTAAATAAATGGGACACCCTAAAAAAATGCATGTTTTAAACACTACACTGAGTCTCTTTAATCTGACAGATGATGAGAGATAAATAACAATTTCAGACTATCTAATGTTTTTTTTCCTAACATCTAAAACACTATTATTTTTAAACCCTTTCACGCCCAGATCTTTTTCCCTTTTATAATAAATAAAACGAAAGTGGCGGTGTGTCTGGGGGTTTTTGTCCCTATAGGGGTTTGCCCCTGTGGCGCAATCCCAATATATGGCCAGTTGTGGAACCCCGTTTACCCGGGGAAGGTTTTTTTTTTAAATCCACTTTTGGGGGTGATTCGATCATTTTTTTTTTTTTTCTTTTTTTGTATTCCCGAGAATTGTGGAAAAAAAAAAAAAAATTACGCGAGATATTTTGCATGGAAAAAAAAAAAAAAAGATATCGAAACGAAACGCACGATGACGGACGGTTTCTTTACTTCAGTCCTAATTACTTCAGTCTTTTACTTCAGTCTTTTTCTTCATCCCTATTACCACTCCATTCCTATTACTTAGAGTTATTTGTCCATTACTTCAGTCCTTTTACTTCACTGGCCTATTTCCTTTTACTTCAATTTTACTTCAGTCCTATTACTTCAGTTACTTCAGTAGGTTTTTAAAAAAGTCTTGGGCAAACAAAAATGTCACTCATTTGGTGGGCCTTTGGCCCCACCAAAAGCCCTCCGCAGTAGGCCAAAAATCCCCCGGGGAGGGGCGGCTTTGGGTAGTTGCTAAATAAAATCGTTGTTTTAAGCCAAAAATTACGAAAAAAAGCTGCAATTTTTTTTTTTCCAAATTTAACGTGGACAAAGATACTAAAAAGGTATAGCATAAAAAATTGCCTTTTAAATTTACTAAAAATTGTCTAAGGGTTCAAATTACAAGGAAATTTACGTTTTTGGGCCAAGGGGTTAACATCATACAATTACAAACCCTTTAAAAAACATCACATACGACTAACAGCAAAAACAACAACAACAACGACAGGTGCAAGGGGGGTAAAAGGGGGGGGGGGGGGGGGCCCCCAAAAAAAAGGGGGCTTTGAATAAGGAAACAAGGGCTCCCCCTGGTGTCCAATTTACTTATGCGGGTTTTACTAAGAGGATAATGGCAAGGATTTATCTAATGGAGTGTTACGCCTCCCCCTTTCTCCTCTTTTTGGGCCCCCTTTCTTCTCGGTTTTCCCTCCCCCTCCCCCCTTACCATCCCCTTTTTCATTCTTAACTTTTCCTTTCCTTTTACTTTTTTCTTTTTATTACACCCCCTCCTCTCTCCTCCCTCCTCCTTCCTCCTCCTCCTCCTCCTCCTCCTGTCCCCACTCCCCTTTTCATTCTTGTTTTCCCTCTTTTTTTGCATTTCTTTTATTATTTTCCCCCCTCCTCCCCCCTCTCCTCCTCCTCCCTCCTCCTCTCCTCCCCTCCTCCTCCTCCTCCTCCTCCTCCTCCTCCCCTCCTCCTGGTAGGTAAGATAGCCACCATCTGCCACGGCTATGTCAAGGTGAGGTAATTAGAGGTAATGGCACAGACAATTGCGTGAGTAAAGACGCCACAAAAATATATTACACAAATGAGTTACGCAAAAATGGAAGGAACCTAGCGAGGAGAATAATAAAAGACGATAACAAGAACTGAGATCAGATGTAGTTAGTCTGTATTTCAACTTCAACAACAACGCAACAACAACTTTTCAACAACAACTCTTTCAACAACAACGTTAAATAAATAATATAAAAGTGAAGAACAGTGATGGAAATGAACAGTTAAGTCAAGAAAGTTATCATAATGGCGTTAAAATAATAGGCATGAATAATTTTATATAAAGAAAAGAAGTAAAAAGCATGAATACGAACCAAAGTAATGAAAAAAAAGGAAAAAAAACTAACTAACGAAAGGATAATTAAACATGGGGGAAAAGTAGATATTCCCCCCCAACCCAAAACCAGATCAATTCTCTCTCCCTCTCCCCTTCTTTTCTCTCCTCCCTCCCCTTTCTCTCTCTTTCTCTCTCTCTTCCTCTCTCTCCTCTCTCTCTCTCTTCTCTTCTCTCTCTCTCTCTCTCTCTTCTTCTCTCTTTCTTGTTTTCCCCCCTTCCCTTTTTCCTTAACCCCCCCCCCCCCCCCCCCAATTACCCCCCCCCCCCCCCCTCCTTCCCCTCCTCCCCCCCCCCCCCCCCCCCTCCCCCCCCCCACCAAATAAACTTCTTAATTACATCATGTTGCAGGTAAGTAATGACGGGTGAGACACAACAAGACCTGTGTGCTTTTGGCTCTAATCTCTCCCTTTTCTCTCTCTCCTCTCTCTCTTCTCTCTCTTTTTCCCTCTCTCTTTTTTTTTCTCTCTCTCCTCTCTTTTCCTTCTCTTCTCTCAACTTGAACTCGGAAGGGGGGGTGTAGCCCTATGTTCCCTTTTCCCCCTCCCTCCACCCCCTTCCCTTCCCCTTTCCCCCCCCTATTCCCCCCCCCTTCCCCAACTCTTTACCCCCATCCCCCCCCCCCCTCCCTCCCCCCCTCAAGTCACGTACCAATCCTCTTTATTTTTCCTTTCCCTTTTTTGCTATGTTAAAATTTTTATTGTCACATTGTATCTCGTATTGAAATTAATAATTCCCTTTTTTACAGTCACGTAGGTCTAAATTAAAATCCCAACAAAACCTGTTTATACGTGGTTTTCTAGCAGAAAAGTTTATTGCCACATTGTTGATATAATGACTCTCTTTAACTTCAGTACAATTCTTCTCTTGGTCATTTTTCATCAGTAATCTCATCAGTCATGGCGTCAAACATTATTACGTTACATGCCATATTTTCCTTCGTATTCCTCGTTCCCATTTATCACGCCTCGTTACTTCTTGTTTCGCTTTCCAACTCCCTTCCACTCACTGCTTTCATAATTACTTCCCCCCCCCCTCCACCACCCCCAACACACCACTCCCCCCCACCACCATCACACCACCACCACCACCCCACCACCACCCTCCCCCGCCACCCTCACCCACACCGCCAAACCCCTCCCCCCCCGCCCCCCACTCACTTTTCCCCTTCATACCCCCCCCCTCTCTCTTACCCCTCCTTTTCCTTCCTCCTTATCTCTCTCCTTTTTTCCCCTTCCTACTCTTCCCCCTCTCTCTCTCTCTCTCTCTCTCTCTCCTCCCCTCCTCTCTCCTCTTTTCCTGTCGTCTCTCCTCTTCCTCTCTCTCTCTCTCTCTCTCCCTCTCTCTCTCCTCTTCTCTCTCTCTCTTATTAATCCGGTTGCTGCCCTCCTTTACGACCTCTTACATCCTTTCTCTCCTTCCTCCTCTTCTTCTACTTCTACTTTCATTTCTTCTCCTTCTTCTTCTTCCTCCTCTTCCTCCTCCTCCTCCTCCTCCTCACCTGTCACAGTTACCTTTACACACCTGTTCCTCCTGACTCCCACCCTGACCTTTCAAAAAAACCGCTTGAGTCCCCAATATCCTAATGACAAATATTTCAGAAAGGGAGAGAGAAGAAGAGGAGAAAATGAGAAAGAGGGAGAAGAGAGGAGAAGAGTAGAGAGGAGAGAAGAGAGAGAGAAAAGAGAGAGAGAAAAGGAAAAGATTAAGAAAAAGGGGAAAAAGAAGAGGTCACACAGCAAAAAACTAAAAACAAAAACAAACAAAACACAACACAACACACACACACACACACACACACACACCCCACACACACACAACACCCCCACCACCACCACAACCCCACAAAACCCCACAAACACAAAACACACACACACAAACACACACAAACACACACACACACACAAATACACACACACACACAAACTAGAGGGAAAAAATTACACAGTTGTTTTTTCCCTCAAGTTCTAACATTCACCTTGCTAGGAGGATAATTGTTACCTCACATAATTGCATTTTTATTTTCGCATATAATGAATATTCAAAGCCTTTATTCTCAGGCTATTTTTTACTTTTCGACTCGAACATCTACACCTGCCGGACAATAACTGAACACCTGAGGCATCGCAATTACTACACAGGTAATATATGTGGAGCAATGCAAGGCTGTAGCGCTATACTCGCCTCACATTAAGGTGGCGAAAATTGGGCCTCCTCTCTCCCCCTTTCCGAACTCACGGGATTGGCTGAGGTGTTGGGTGTTGGGGCTTTAGGGCGGATTTTGGAGTAAGGCATTCTCACCCAACACCTCAGCCAATCCCGTGCGTTCGGAAGGGGGAAGTAAGAGGGCCCTATTTTCGCCAACTTAACGTGCGGCGAGTATAGGTATGACTTGGTATGAAATCTTCCGTGTGCACTGATGCTCACACTGACCCATTCTGGAACGTAGTGGAATTTTGATACTTTTATATTTACAGGAGGATGTACAAGACGCAACATAATAATAAGTTCGTCCTAAGTTCCATTTGATATACCTTGCATTCGAATAAAGAGACTTGTATTCGATGTGTGTGTGTGGGGAGAGAGAGAGAGAGAGAAGAGAGAGGAGAGAGAAGAGAGAGAGAGAGCGAGGGGAGGAGGGGAGAGAGAGAAAAAAAGAAACAAAAAGAAGAGAGAGGAGAGAAGAAAAAAAAAAAAAAGGAGGTTGGAAAAAAAAAAGAAGGGGAAAAATTTTTAAAAGAGATGAGAGATGTATGAATGATTTAAATGAATTTAAATCCTTCTTTCTCTCTCTCTCTCCCTCTCTCTCTCTCTCTCTCTCTCTCTCTCTCTCTCCCTTCTCTCCTCTCTCTCTCTCTCTCTCTCTCTCTCTCTCTCTCTCTCTCTCTCTCGCATCACCGTCATAAGGAAAGAAATTCTAATATATATGGAATATAATATAAAAAATCTATTTATGCCCCATTCCATGCTTTAAAATGTAAAAGAGATCCAGGTCGCTTCATGGGGAGTTATTAGTCCGCCCAAAAAGGAATAAAAAA
>JACEEZ010018274.1:0-10000 GCA_016584305.1 Chionoecetes opilio
TAAAGCAGGATCTCTTATTTCGAAATCCATGCTGGGAGTTTAATATTGAGTTATTTTCATCGAGAAAAGACACTATTTATCCTGCAATATTTTCTCAAATAGTTTAACAATCACAGACGTTGACTAATTGGGCGATAATTACTTGCGAAGCTCTTACTCCCTTTCTTGAATATCGGTGTAACATTAGCTAATTTCCACATACTAGGAACATTTTTGTCCATTAGCGATTTATTGAGAATAATCTTTAATGGAAGCGAAAGTTGACTGTGACATTCGCGAAGTAATAGCGGCGAAATTCGTCCACCCCCACGGATTTTGCTGGGTCAAGTTTTTGCCAAATACTTTGATATTTCTCTACTGTTATTCTCCTATTACCAATCTATCACTTTCTAGTCCCGCATACATGTTTACTGGTTCGGAATGGAGCTTCGTCTACTTTAATAAATACCGCATTAAAGTAATCTTTGAGTACGAACGCCATACTCTTATTATCATTTACCAAGATGTTATTCTTATCTTTCAGTGGCCCCCAAAACTTGTTTTGGGCGTTTTCTTACTTCGAACGTATTGAAAGAACCTTTTCGGGGTTTGATTTGGATCTCTTTGCAATTTTTTTCTTCATACTCGCGCTTTTTAGGAGGAGGAGGAGGAGGAGGAGGAGGAGGAGGAGGAGGAGGAGGAGGAGGAGGAGGAGGAGGAGGAGGAGGAGGAGGAGGAGGAGGGGTGGAGGAGGAGATGGAGGAGCGGATGAAAGAGGAGGTGCAGGAGGTAGAGGAGGAGGTAGAGGAGGAGGTGGGGGAGAATGGAGGAGGAGATGGAGGAATTGGAAAAGGTGGTGAAGGAGATGAAGGAGAGGAGGAGTTCATGAAGAAGAAGGAGGTGGAGGAAGAGGAGGAGGAGGAGGTGATGAAGGGGATGGAGGAGGAGGAGGAGGAGGAGGAGGAGGAGGAGGAGGGAGGAGGAGGAGGAGGAGGGGGAGGAGGGGGAGGTGGAGGAGGAGGAGGAGGAGGAGGTGGGTGGAGGTGGAGGAGGAGGGGGGTGAGGTGGAGGTGGGGGAGGAGGAGGAGGTGGAGGAGGAGGAGGTGATGAAGAAGGCGCAGAGGGCGTACTTCACTTTTTTTTCCTCGGGTGTGATTGGTGCGTGAAGAACTGGTCCGATTTCCATGTAAATTAGAAACACTTGTCTTGTGAACTCCAAACACAGAGCTCTTAGCAGGGAGGAGGGAAGGTAGGAGGAGGGAGGGAAAGGGGGGAGAAGGAAAGGGAAAAAGGAAGGGAGGAAGGAGGGAGGGAAGGAAGGAAGGAAAAAAAGGAAAGAGAGAGGGAAGGAAGGAAGGGAAGGGAGGGAAGGAGGTTAGGGGGAAGGGAAAAGAGGAGAAGGAAAGTAGGAAAAGGGGAAGGAAGGGAAGGAAGGGAAGGGAAGGAAGGAAAAGGGGAAAAGGAAAAGAGGGGGGAAGGAAGGTAGGAAGGAAGGGAAGGAAGGGGGAAAAGGGGGGAAGGAAGAGGGAGGGAAAAGGAAGGTAGGAAGGAAGGGAAGGAAGGAGGAAGGAGGGAAGGAAGGAAGGAAGGAAGGAAGGAAGGAAGGGAGGAGGAGGGAAGTAAGAAAGGAAGGAGGAGGGAAGTAAGGAAGTGAAGGAGGAAGGGAAGAGGGAAGTAGGAAGGAGGGAGGAGAAGAAGGAAGGAAGGGAAGGAAGGGGAATGAGTGTGAGAAAGAAAGGGAGAAACGAAAAGGGTGAAGTTGAAGGGATGGGAAGAGATGGGATGGGATGGGAAGGGATGGGATGGGATGGGAAGGGATGGGAAGGGATGGGAAGTAAAAAGGAAAAGGAATAGGAGGATGTGAAAAGGAATGAGAGAAAGGTGGGAAGGAAAGGGTGAAGAGAAGAGGAGAGGGAGAGAAATGTATGAAAAATAGGGCAGGTGGAGGAAGAGAAAGGGAGGAGGAAGAAAGGATGAGGAAGGGACGGATGTGTGTGTGTGTGTGTGTGTGTGTGTGGTGTATGTGTGTGTGTGTGTGTGTGTGTGTGTGTGTGTGTGTGTGTGTGTGTGTGTGTGTGTCTGTCTGTGTGTGTGTGTGTGTGTGTGTGTGTGTGTGTGGTCGAAAGCTAACAACGTGATTGCAATGCGTCTGATATCCCAACTATTATCATAGCTCTGAATGGCAAGATTGGCTTCTCTCTTCCTCTTCTCTCTCTTCTCTCTCGTCTCTCTCTCCTCTCTCTCTCTCTCTCTCCCCTCTCTCTCTCCTCTCTCTTTTCTCTCTCTCTCTCTCTCTCTAATGCATCCCTCATCTTTCTCTTTCTTGTCATCTTACCGTAAATTCCTCTCCTCCTTTCCCTTTCTTCTACCTCCTTATCTTTCCCTTCCCTCCTGCTTTCCTTACCCCCTCACCCCCTTCCCCTTCCCTTCATCCTCCCCTTCCCCTTCCCCTTCCCCTTCCCCCCTTCAGTGTGATTACCAGAGTTCTGTTCGGCCGCCGTTCTGATCTCGCAACGGGAGACTAACCAGATTACGGCGCTCAGAACCTGATTTGGTGGTAGGAAAATGATTAGAATGGACTATGGTGAGCAAACGAAGGAATCCAACCTTTTTGTGTGGGAGGGAGGCTAGGTGGTGGTTGTGGTAGTGGTAGTTAGTAGTGGTTGTGGTTCATAGTAGTGGTGGTGGTGATAATAATGGTGATAATAGTAGTGGTTATGTTGGGTGGTGATGAAGGTGGTGGTGGTTCAAAATGATGAGTTAATAAGTTGGAACAAAATTGCAACTTAGAATTCAGACCCTCGTAACTCTCTCTCTCTCTCTCTCTCTCTCTCTCTCTCTCTCTCTCTCTCTCTCTCTCTCTCTCTCTCTCTCTCTCTCTCTCTCTCTCTCTCTCTCTCTCTCTCTCTCTCTCTCTCTAAGTCCAACAAATAAAGTTTAGCAAAGGAGATACTTTTTCTTCCTTCCAATTACTCTATCGCCTTCCCTCCTTCCTTCCCTCCCTCCCTCCTTCTCTCCCTCCCTCCCTCCCTCCCTCCCTCCCTCCCTCCCTCCTTCCCTCCCTCCCTCCCTCCTTCCTTCCCTCCCTCCTTCCTTCCCTCCCTCCCTTCTTTCCTCCAGGTGGAAGAAGGGAGGGAAATATATCTTTGTAGGTAAGGCGAGGATAATGAGGCCGCTGGAATGTTCCCTTCATCATCATTTACCTTCATTATCCTCCTTCACCATCGCATAGAAGATGATGTCCCCCCTCCCCCCTTCCCCCCCCCCCCCCCTCATCACCATCACGTCATCACCCAGCCTCCTACCATGTCATCATCACACCTGCTTCCAACTAGTCTACCCACCGCGTCACCATTTTCCCAGCCATCACCAATTTTTCTCATCCTCCTCCTCCTCCTCCTCCTCCTCCTCCTTCCTCCTCCTCCTCCTCCTCCTCCTCCTCCTCCTCCTCCCCCTCCACCTCCTCCCCTTCCTCCTCCTCCTCCTCCACATTATTATTGACGTTTATATATTTTTCAATCAGCGAGTCTGGCGGATAATATAATTTTCTGATGATGAAGTTTTAGTTTTGTTTTGAATTAGCATTTTTATTATAATATCCACTTAGAGTGTTGCATTAGAGCGTTTTCTTGTGTGATTATGTTTGTTTTTGTTTGAGAGAGAGAGAGAGAGAGAGAGAGAGAGAGAGAGAGAGAGAGAGAGAGAGAGAGAGAGAGAGAGAGAGAGAGAGAGATAGTCGTGCAGGGAACCATTGACTCACGGAGATACGACCCTAGAGATTCTCCGGGTCGTGAGGATTTACAGAGGGGGTGGGAGAGAGAGGAAGGGAGAGAGGGAGGGAGGGAGAGAAAGAGATAGTAAGCGGGAGAGAAAGGAGGGATGAATACTACACTACACACACACACACACACACACACACACACACACACACACACACACACACACACACACACACACACACTCACAAACACACACACACACACACACAACCTTCAACCTCACCCTCCACCACCACCAAACACTTTGAAGCAGGAAGAAAGGAGGAGGAAAAGAGATATAGGGAGAACAGAGGAAAGAAAGATAGGGAGAATAGAAGGGAATAGGGAGACAGATGAAGGAGGTCGTGTTGAAGTCGTGTTGGAGTCGTGTTGAAGTCGTGTTGAAGTCGTGTTGGAGTCGTGTTGTAGTCGTCTATTGATGTCCCGGATGTGTCCCTCGAATGTTCCAATTTTGAAGAAAAAGGGGGTTATATTTTTTGTCCCGTTTGTCGCAATTAATTTCTTCTGAAAGGTCGTGAATTTACTCTTCCTACTTCCTGTGTGTGTGTGTGTGTGTGTGTGTGTGTGTGTGTGTGTGTGTGTGTGTGTGTGTGTGTGTGTGTGTGTGTGTGTGTGTGTGTGTGTGTGTGTTAGTAGCAGTATGTGATAAATAGCTATTTTTCTGTTGCTTTTTTTTGCTAGTTGTTTTTGTTGTTGTTATTGTTATTGCTTATGTTGTTGTTTTTGTCGACGTCCATAATGGTTATTGGTGATGGTGGTGGTAGTGGTGATGGGTGTTGTTGTTGTTGTTGTTGTTGTTGTTGTTGTTGTTGTTGTGTTATTGTCAGCCAGCAGTTATTATTGTTATTGATATTGCTCTGCTGCTTCTGTTGTTATTGCTGTTATTGTTGGTGATGGTAATGGTAGTTGGGTGGTGACGAAGAAAAGATTATAGGCTATAGTGATTTTACAGGGGGTGTTGATGGAGTTAGTAGTGACACGCTAAAGATAATAGAAGTGGTGTTAATAATAATAATGATAATAATAATTATTATATTCTCACCCGAAGGCATACAGGAAAAACAACAACATAATATTCAGACATGAGGGAATGAACTTAAGGACTAAAGCAAATAGTCAAGGCTACACCTTTGCACTCTCAAATTAAAACAACTAAACTTCAAATTAAAACAACTGAACTTCAAATAAAAATAAGTGAGTCTCAAATTAAAACAAATGAAGTTTAAATTTAAACAACTGAAGTTTAAATTAACACAACTGAAGTTTAAATTAAAACAACTGAAGTTTAAATTAATACAACTGAAGTTTGTATTAAAACAACAGAAGTTTAAGTTCAAATAACTGAACTTCAAATTAAAATAACTGAACTTCAAATTGAAATAATTGAATTTGAAATTAAAAGAAAAAATTAAAGTTCTGCTGTTCAAATTTGAGAGTGAAAAGGTATATTATGAAAACCCCCAGAAAAGTAACATATTTTTTCCTGCAAACTTTTTCTTATCTTTACCAGAGTGCTGCCAGCAAAGGGAAGAGGGAAAAAATTATTTATGAAAAGATATACCATTCTTTTAAATATTTTTACACAGCACACTATATAGATAAAGCAACACAGGATGAAGTAACATATAGCTATTCCGTGTATGTTAGTACACATGCTGTAGTTATACAAAAGAAAACAAAAGTTACATTTTTGGCACTCAAAATTTTTTGGCACTTAAAATTTATTGGTACTCAAAAATGTTTGGCACTCAAAAAAATTGGGCCCTCAAAATGTTTTGGCATTCAAACTGTTATGGCACTCAAACATTTTTGGCACTCAAAAAGTTTTGGCAATCAAATTTTTTTGGCACTCAAATGTTTTTGGCACTCAATTTTTTTTGGCACTCAAATTTTGGGCACTCAACATTTTCTGGAACTCAAAAATGTTTGGCACTCAAAATGTTTTGGCACAAAAAAATGTTGGCACTCAAAATTGGAAAAAATTTGGCTCAAAAATGTTTGGCACTCAAAAAATGTTGGCACTCAAAAAAATTTGGCACTCAAAAAATTTTGGCACTCAAAAATATTTGGCACTCAAAATGTTTGGGCACCTAAAAAATTTGGCACTACAAAAAATTTGGCACTCAATTTTTTTGGCATTTTATAGCTAGCGAGTGAGGGAGGAGTGACAGCCTGGGGGTAGCTATGCAGCAGAGTTAACAGTGGCAGTAGTGGTGGTATAGGTTAGCGGTGTGATAGTAGTTGTTTTAGCAGTAGAGTTAACAGTGGCAGTAGTGGTGGTAGTGGTGGTGGTGATTGCAGTGGTTTTAGCAGTAGAGTTAACAGTGGTAGTAGTGGTGGTAGTGGTGGTGATGGTAGCAGTGGTTTTAGCAGTAGAGTTAACAGTGCCAGTAGTAGTGGTAGTGGTGGTGATAGTAGTTGTTTTAGCAGCAGAGTTAACAGTGGCAGTAGTGGTGGTAATCGTGGTAATAACAGTGGTTTTAGCAGTAGAGTTAACAGTGACAGTAGTGGTGGTAGTAGTAGTGGTGTTAGTGGTGGTGATAGTAGTTGTTTTAGCAGTAGAGTTTACAGTGGCAGTAGTGGTGGCAGTGGTGGTGGTAGTAGTAGTTTTCCCATCCACCCACCCACCGAGCACCACCACTCCACCTTTTCTCCACCAACGCCCCACCGCCACCCTCACGGCCTGGCCCTTCACCTTTAAACAAATTGACGATCCTCCATAACATCCCGGGCTTTGGAGTGGAGGGAGAGTGGAGAAGGGGAAGTGGAGGGAAAACGTGGAGAGGTAGAATGAGAGGAGAGAGAGAGAGAGAGAGAGAGAGAGAGAGAGAGAGAGAGAAGATGAGAAGAGAGAGAGAGAGAGGAGAGAGAGAGAGAGAAAGAGAGAGAGAGAGAGAGAGAGGGGAGAGAGAGAGAGAGGAGAGAGAGAAGAGAGAGAGAAGAGAGAGAGAGGAGGAGAGAGAGAGAGAGAGAGAGAGAGAGAGAGAGAAGTGGAAGGAGGCAGTTACATCAAACACAGCTCACAAACGTCCACTAACAGCCACATGAAAGGACATCTGACAACCCTTCCACCACCACAACATCCCCCCCACCACCACTTCCACACCCCACCACCCACTACCATCATCCACCTCCCCACCACCCTACCATCCATCCCACCCTCCACTCCACCCCCCCACCATCACACATCCACCTCCACACCACCACTACCATCATCCACTCCACCACCACCACTACCATCATCCACTTCACACCACCACTTCATCATCCACCCCACCACCACCACTACCATCCATCCACCTCCACCACCACCACTACCATCATCCACCTCACCACCACACACCTCACCACTCCACCACCATCATCATCACCTCACCACCACCACTACCATCATCCACCTCCACCACCACCACTTCCATCATCCACCTCCACCACCACCACTACCATCATCCACCTCCACCACCACCACTACCATCATCCACCTCCACCACCACACCATCACCACCTCCACTCCACCAACCATCATCCACCCACCACCACTACCATCATCCACCTCCACTACCACTACCATCATCCACCTCCACTACCACTACCATCATCACCCACCACCACCACTACCATCATCCACCTCCACACCCCCTACCATCATCCACCTCCACACCACCACACCATCATCCACCTCCACCACCACCACTACCATCATCCACCTCCACTACCACCACTACCATCATCCACCTCCACCACCACCACTACCATCATCCACCTCCACTACCACCACTACCATCATCCACCTCCACCACCACCACTACCATCATCCACCTCCCACCACCCACTACCATCATCCACCTCTACCACCACCACTACCATCATCCACCTCCACACCACCACTACCATCATCCACCCTCCACCACCACCCTACCATCATCCCCCTCCACCACCACCACTCACATCCACCCTCCACAAACCACCACTAACACACCTCCACCACCACCATACCATCATCCACCTCCACTACCACCCAACCATATCATCATCCACCTCCACCACCAACACTACCATCATCCACCTCCACTACCACCACTACCATCATCCACCTCCACTACCACTACTACCATCATCCACCTCCACCACCACCACTACCATCATCCACCTCCACCACCACCACTACCATCATCCACCTCCCCCACCACTACCATCATCCCTTCCACCACCACCACTTCCATCATCCACCTCCACCACCACCACTACCATCATCCACCTCCACACACCACTACCATCATCCACCTCCACTACCCACTACCATCATCACCTCCACCACACCACTACCATCATCCACCTCCACCACCACTACCATCATCCACCTCCACCACCACCACTACCATCATCCACCTCCATTACCACTACCATCATCCACCTCCACTACCACTACCATCATCCACCTCCACTACCATCACTACCATCATCCACCTCCATACCATCATCCACCTCACTACCACCACTACCATCATCCACCTCCACTACCACCACTACCATCATCCACCTCCACTACCACTACCATCATCCACCTCCACTACCACTACCATCATCCACCTCCACTACCACTTCTACCACCACCACCACCACCACTACTACCATCATCCACCTCCACTACCATTACTATCCTCCACCTTCACCACCACTACTACCATCATCCACCTCCACTATCACTACTACCATCATCCACCTCTACCTACTACCACCACCACTACCATCATCCACCACCACTACCATCATCATCCACCTCCATTACTACCACTACCATCATCCATCTCCACAATCACCACCATTACTACCAATACCACTACTACCATCACTACCACCTCCACTACCACTACTACCACCACCACTACCACTACTACCACCACCTCCACCACCACCACCATCACTTCCACTTCTACCACCACCTCCATCCACTGTCTCGTCTCAAACCAAGACTTCTTCCTTTCCTCTACTTTACTCTGAGAAACTTTGGTCGTCCAGAATAGTTACCCTTACAGCCTCCGACGTCTCCCTTCTCCTTCCCCTCCCCTCCCCTTCCCTCCCTTCCCCTCCCCTCCCCTCCCCTTCCCTCCCCTTCCCCTCCCCTCCTCCCCTCCCCTCCCTTCCCCTCCCTTCCCCTCCCCTCTTCCCTCCCTCCATTCCTTCCCTCCATTCTCTGCCACTCTTTCCCACTCATACCCTTCTTACCTCTTATGACTTCTAGTGTGTGTGTGTGGGTGTGGGTGTGGGTGTGGGTGTGTGTGTGTGTGTGTGTGTGTGTGTGTGTGTGTGTGTGTGGTGTGTGTGTGTGTGTGTGTGTGTGTGTGTGTGTATTTTAATTCAGTACATTATTCTTTACTTCTCATCTACCACATTTTACTACCACTGCTTATTTTCTTTCCTCCATCACCTCCTTCTTTCTCGTTTCTCTTTCTGTTCCTTCTCCTTCATCTATTCCCCTCTCCTCTCCTCACCTCTCTCTCTCCTTCTCTCTCTTCTTCTCTCTCTCTCTCTCTCTCCTCTCTCTCTCTCTCTCTCTCTCTCTCTCTCTCTCTCTCCTCTCTCTCTCTCTCTCTCTCTCTCTCCTCTCTCTCTCTCTCTCTCTCTCTCTCTCTCCTCCCTCTCCTACCATAAACACCCAAACTCTCTCCAATGAATTTACGACACTAACATCAGCTATTTTCTTATTTTTCTGCCCATTCTTTTTACTTGCCCTTTCCCCTCGTCCAGACTCCCGGCACAGAGGGGAAAAAGTAGGGTGTTGGGGCACCTCAGGGACAACCCTTGACTTTCCCTGAAACAGCAGCAGTCAAAGGGTATTCTTCATGTGTGTGTGTGTGTGTGTGTGTGTGTGTGTGTGTGTGTGTGTGTGTGTGTGTGTGTGTGTGGTGTGTGTGTGTGTGTGTGTGTGTGTGTGTGTGTGTGTGTGTGTGTGTGTATTCATCTAGTTGTATTCATCTAGTTGTATTTTACAGGGCCAGAGCAATGCTCGTGTGGTCCCGTCTCCATATCAACATTTTTATATCATTCATCCTTAGTGCTTTGTGTTGGCCGAAGCCAGCACCCCGGAGAGCAGGTCACAAACCCCGGCTAACACCCGGCACCCATTCACTGCTGGGTGGACAGGGGCTCAGGTTTTAAGGAAACAACCCATTTGTTTCCGCTCCGCCCGGGGATCGAACCCGTGACTTCTCGGTTGTGGACCGAGCGTGCTATCCCTTACA
>JACEEZ010018274.1:20000-40000 GCA_016584305.1 Chionoecetes opilio
CCCATCCACTTCTCTATCCACTCCACCACGCGTCTACTCCACACTTACCGAAGCCTATCCACACGGCCCTTGTCCCGAGAAGAACAAACAGTAGGCAGTGGGAGAGAAAACGATGTAATTCCGAATTTCTGGAATCGGTAGGCTGGCTGTGTGTTGCAGGGACCGCCCGTTGCCATAGAAACAGCCCCCACTATACATTGATTAAAGTTCGCTAAGCACCTCTCTCTCTCTCTCTCTCTCTCTCTCTCTCTCTCTCTCTCTCTCTCTCTCTCTCTCTCTCTCTCTCTCAGCATCCACTTTTCTCGTTACTTCCGAAATGTGCGATGTAAGAAAAAAGAAGAGGAAAGAGAGTAGAAAAAAAAGGAGATTGTATATTATCCACGTCCCTAGAAAACATGTCCAAATCAGATGCGTGGAGAGAGAGAGAGAAAGGGAGAGAAAGAGGGAGAGAGAGAGAAAGAGAGAGAGAAAGAGAGAATGAATTAATCTCTCTCTCTCTCTCTCTCTCTCTCTCTCTCTCTCTCTCTCTCTCTCTCTCTCTCTCTCTCCTCTCTCTCTCTCTCTCTCTCTCTCTCTTCTCTCTCTCTCTCTCTCTCTCTCTCTGTGTGCGTGTCCAGATGGCGAAAGAAACAATCATTGATCCTTTTTTACGAGACACATTAACGCATTCCTACAGCATCCCGTCCCTTGCGCCGCCTCGCTTCTATAAGGAATCGAATGTCATATATATAGTATCATCTCTCTCTCTCTCTCTCTCTCTCTCTCTCTCTCTCTCTCTCTCTCCTCTCTCTCTCTCTCTCTCTCTCCTCTCTCTCTCTCTCTCTCTCTCTCTCTCTCTCTCTCTCTCTCTCTCCGTTTCATTACAAAGTCCAATGTTCTTTCGCTCGGACCATTAATTAGCAGAAGTACTCGTTGTCACCGTTGAAATAATGGACTGAACTGAGAGAGGCCTGGGTTCTATGTGCTGTTCTGTCATGGCCGCCACCACCACCACCCACCACCACCCACCACCACCCCTGCACCACCACCACCACCACCCACCACCACCACCACCACCACCTACCACCACCACCACTCCCTACCCTGTCGACGTGCGCGGCGAGAGAGAAAACGTGAATATAATGACGAATGCAAATAAATATGGCGACAGGTTCCTCAGGGGTGGGATGCTGGGAAAGCGACCACCACCACCACTACCACTAACACGAAGGAGGAAGAAGAAGAGGACCTACACTACATGAATTATTACTACTACTACTACTATTACTACTATTACTACATACTTGCATTGAGGGTACCGTTATTTATCCCCTCTTTCCCCTCTCCCTCTCTCCCTCGTCCCCTTCCTTTCTTCTCCCCACCTACATCTGTGAGATTAATGTTCGGAAACTACCGCGAACAGGAGAAAAGCTCGGCCCGTCATAGTAATGTGGCTCAAAAGATTATTATTATCATCGATCTCCAGGCAGGTACCAAGGCCCTGACGTCACCACTCACTCACTGCCACACACCGCCACACACCTTGACCGCCGCGGGGCCTCACCATCACCTGTCCCCGCCCTGAGCCCCGCCCCGCTACACCCCCACACCCACGGCACAACCCATTGAGGGGATTTAATTAACACATACTAATCTATCAACTTGGTCGATTCAGCTCCCTGTAATGTTAGAGAGGACAAAGAGGGATTGCAATAACTCATAGCAGATGTTGCCATTCGCTGGGCACCTGTTTTCCCCTCACCCAGCCTCCCCTCACTCCCTCAGATGCGGGTAAGGCAATCAGCGGCGCCTCTCCTAATCACAGTCCTCTGCATTACCTCACCTCTGCCTCACAGCCTCCCGCAGACAGCTCCTCTCATTCATTACGTAGGAGGCACCACTGGAGGACTCGGAGGAATGGCGATGCGAGATGACAGAACAAAAATAGATGCAAGAATGGAAAAACAAGAGGAAATTACTAGGGCAATAGGAGGAAATAATAGTAATGTAGGAGGTAAGAAGAGTACTAATAAGAGGAAATAATAGTAATGTGGGAGGTAAGAAGAGTATAATAGGAGGAAATAATAGTAATGTGGGAGGTAACAAGAGTATAATAGGAGGAAATAATAGTAATGTAGGAGGTAACAAGAGTATAATAGGAGGAAATAATAGTAATGTAGGAGGTAACAAGAGTATAATAGGAGGAAATAATAGTAATGCAGGAGGTAACAAGAGTATAATAGGAGGAAATAATAGTAATGTAGGAGGTAAGAAGAGTACAATAGGAGGAAATAATAGTAATGTAGGAGGTAAGAAGAGTACAATAGGAGGAAATAATAGTAATGTAGGAGGTAAGAAGAGTACAATAGGAGGAAATAATAGTAATGTAGAGGTAAGAAATACCGCGGGAGGGAAAAAATAGGAAAATAATAGTATCGTCAGTAGACAACAAGAGGAAATCAAGAGTAGATAGAAATAGATAATAAAATAGAATAGATAATAAAAAGTAGATAGATTTTCCTTTAGGTAGGAACTTAAAGTATTGTTGGAGGAAATAAGCGAAGGAAAACAAGGAGTATTATTGGAAAGGAAAAGAGCAGGACAGGAACAAACAGATAATAATAATAGATAGACAACAGATAAACAGATAAATAACAGATAGACAACAGATAAACAGATAAATAACAGATAAACTAACGGAAAATGAGGGGAAAATAGGAGTATCATTGGAAAGGAAAAAAGCAGAACATGAAAAAATAGATAAAACTTATAGACAACAGATAAACAGATAAATAACAGATAAACTAACGGAACATGCGAGGAAAAAAAGGAGTATCATTGGAAAAGAAATGAGCAGAACAGGAAAAAAATGGATCAAACTAATAGATAGACAACAGATAAACAGATAAATAACAGATAAACTAACGGAACATGCGAGGGAAAAAAAGGAGTATCAATGAAAAGGAAAAGAGCAGAACAGGGAAAAAACATAATACTAATATATAAACAACAGATAAACAGATAAATAACAGATAAACTAACGGAACATGAGAGGGAAAAAAAGAAAACAAGAAAGAAAACATCAAAACCTTAAAGAAAACACGAGTATCATTGGAAAGAAAAAAAGCAGAACAGGGAAAAAAAAAAAAACTAACTGTTACAACAATAATTCCTAAATCATTCCTTTCTTTTCTACCCTAGTCCCTTCCTTCCTCCCTCGTCCCTTCCTTCCTTCCTTCGACCTTCCTTCCTTCCTTCCTTCCTTCCCTTTCCGCATGAAGTCCAATCACCCAATCAGAGTACTGCGTCAGCACACAACTAACCTGATTGCAAAGTTTTACGTGACGACGACTGCTTCCCTTCCAACCAATCACATCCCACCCTCGTGTTTCCTTCACTACCCACAAATAACCAATAGACTTGTTTGTAGTATTTTCTCTCTCTCTAATTCTCTCTCTTTTCTTTTATCCTGGACATATTTTTATTTTTTCGTGTTGTGGTGGTGATGGTGGTGGTCCTGTTTCCTGTCCAATTCATTCCGGCCAATTGGAACCGAATTTGAATCGTTATTGGCTCAAATTAACTAAATAAGTCACCATCTGTCACATCGTCCCGCCAATAAAAAGGAATAAAAAGTTTGGGAAAATTGCCACAAATGACTCAGAAAAATGGTAAATCGTCAAAGGAAAAATGTAAATCCAATGCTGCATTATT
The DNA here is from genome assembly GCA_016584305.1 of Chionoecetes opilio. Lineage (NCBI taxonomy): Eukaryota > Metazoa > Arthropoda > Malacostraca > Decapoda > Majidae > Chionoecetes > Chionoecetes opilio. The sequence continues at coordinate 23,694 of JACEEZ010018274.1, forward strand.
ACCTTCTGCAGTTTCCGATTTACGGTGGCACGTATGTATGCATAAATGAATGTGTGTGTGTGTGTGTGTGTGTGTGTGTGTGTGTGTGTGTGTGTTGTGTGTGTGTGTGTGTGTGTGTGTGGTGTGTGTGTGGTGTGTGTGTGTGTGTGTGTGTGTGTGTGTGTGTGTGTGTGTGTGTGGTGTTGTGGTTGTGTGTGTGTGTGTGTGTGTGTGTGTGTGTGTGTGTACCTGCGACACAAAGCAAGACATCAAAAAGTTAATTACAGATAACCTGAACCCGAACAAATGAAGACAAATTTCCTGCCAGCTTGCGTTTGTTCCTCTGAAGGGAGTGAAGGGAAGTGGATGGAAGGAAGGGAGGTGAATGGAAGGGAAGGGAAGGGGAAGTGGAGGGAAGGGGAGGAAGGGAAGGGGAAGAGAAGAGAAGAGAAGAGATTGAGAGGGAAGGGAAGGGAAGTGGAAGGGAAAGGAAGGGGAAGAAAGGGAAGGGAAGGGAAGGGAAGGGAAGGGAAGGGAAGGGAAGGGAAGGGAAGGGAAGGGAAGGGAAGGGGAGGAAAGGAAAAGAAGAAGGGTAAGTAAGGAAAGGGAAGAAGAAGAAAGGGGACGAGAAGGAGAGACGATCCGAGATAAAGGAAGGGAGAAAAAGGAGGAGGAGGAGGAGGAGGAGGAAGGAAGGAGAGGGAGGAGGAGGGAGGAAGGGAGGAGGAGGAGGAGGAGGAGGAGGAGGAGGAGGAATAATATAACACACCCCATAACACACTTCATACATGCACCGGAGATAATCTGGCATTCCGTGGGGGGCAAGAAGATGCTATATTTGTGGGGAGCTGCGGGAGGGGGAAACGACACCCTTAAGGGAGGGAGATAAGGGTGAGAGTGTGGCCTTCCCTGTGCTGGTGCCGACCTTAGGAGCAAAGACCACCCCTCTGTCTTCCCCCTTATCCCCCTAAACCCCCTACCCACTTTACTTGTCACCTGGGAAACCAAAGGGAGGAGGTGAGTTGACCGTGATACTTTCCTGTGTTTGTGGTGGCGGCAGTAGTAGTAGTAGTAGTAGTAGTAGTAGTAGTAGTAGTAGTAGTAGTAGTAGTAGTAGTAGTAGTAGTAGTAGTAGTAGTAGTAGTAATAGTAGTAGTAGTAGTAGTAATAGTAGTAGTAGTAGTAGTAGTAGGTAGTAGTAGTAGTAGTAGTAGTAGTAGTAGTAGTAGTAGTAGTAGTAGTAGTAGTAGTAGTAGTAGTAGCAGTAGTAGTAGTAGTAGTAGTAGTAGTAGTAGTAGTAGTAGTAGTATCAGAATCAGAATCAGAATCAGAAATTTTATTTCCATTTTACAATGGTTATTCTTGTACATCTTATACGTATAATACAATAATGCGAATATCAAATACACAGTAAAATCTTAAACATACAATAAAACACACAAGTGTGTACACACATTAAAATAGTAAAATCATAGAATAGTAAATAATAAAATAAAATAAAATAAAATAAAATAAAATAAAATAAAATAAAATAAAATAAAATAAATAGTAAAACTAGTCATACACAAGTATGTTGTCATACTCCACAATAATCACTAATAATCACATAGTAGTAGTAGTAGTAGTAGTAGTAGTAGTAGTAGTAGTAGTGATAATGGTAGTTTAAAATATTTATAGTGGTAATCGTAATATGATAATAATGATAACAAAAATTTTAATAATGATATGAGTGTTGATACAATGAATTTAACGCATTATATGAGGAATATGAAGTATATGAGGTTTGGGAGGACTTTTAGGCGGTAGGGTGGGAGGTGAGGCATGAGTATGAGTTTGTGTGTGACATATAGAGGCGTGCTGTGAGGTTTTTGATTTTATTTTTATTTTACGTTGTATTCTATAGCACCTGTAGGCTATAAGGGTGTGTATAAGGGCATCGTGTGCAAGGGTATGGGAAGCATAACCGAGCCCTTCCAGCCACACGCCACATCACATCACCTTTCGCAACACCATCACACCATCACCCTTTCAACCACACACACACCACGTAACCTCTCTTAACACCATCACACCAACACCCTTCCAACCACACACCACCACATCACCTCTCGTAACACCATCACACCTATAACACTCACATCCCCATCACACCATCACATCACCTCTCGCAACACCATCACACCATCACCTTTCCAACCACACACCACGCAACCTCTCTTAACACCATCACACCAACACCCTTCCAACCACACACCACCACATCACCTCTCGCAACACCATCACACCATCACCTTTTCAACCACACACCACGCACATCACCCCTCGTAGCACCATCACACCTATAACACGCACCTTCCCCACCAACACCACCCTTGAAATCTGCCCTAACAACACTCCACATCTCCATTTCCTCAGCAACACGCTTCTCCCCCTCCCCTTCCCCTTCCCCTCCTGCCTCTTCCCTCACACTCCCCTCGCACCCCCTGACCCTGCCCTCGCCTCCCCTCGCCCTCCCCTCGCTGCCCCCGTCCCCTCGTTACCTCGGAGTCATTAAAACATTGATTTGTTCGTGAAAAATGGGTGAGTCTTCCCTGAGACTTTCCAATTCAGTGCAAATATATGGGGTGATGAGGCGGCGTGTGCTGCTGCTGGTTCGAGTCCAGAGAGAAGAGGGAGAGGTGGAGAGGTGGGAAAAGAGAGGGAAAGGGATAGGAAACAAGGGGAAAAGAGGAGAGAAGAGGAAGGGTATACAAAAAGATAAAAAGAAAAGGGGGACTAGAGAAGGAGGAAAGAGAAGAATAGAGGAGAGGAAAACCAAAATAAGGGATAAAAGAAAAGGGAAAAGGACAAGAAAATGAGGTGAGAAAGGGAGAGAGAAAAGTAGACAAGATAAAATGAGGAGGAAAAGGCAAAAGGGTTTTGAGGAAGAGGAAATAAGAAGGAAAAGAGTAGAGAAGAAAGGAAGGAAACGGAGAAAAGTAGAAGAGAGCATGGGAAGAGGAAGAGAATGGGATTAAAAATATAATAATTCATAAGATAAGAAGGCAAAAATATGTGATATTTAGAATGAATTCCTGCAAGCAGGAAGGACTTATCAAAAACGCAATAAATAATCTCAAGCGAAAAATAAACAAATAATGGTGGCTAAAAAGGGGATATAAAGAAACAGTAGAATACACCACAAACAACAACAAGAACTACTACTACTACTACTACTACTACTACTACTACTACTACTACTACTACTACTACTACTACTACTGCTACTACTACTACTACTACTACAACTATTACTATTACTATTACTACTACTACTACTACTACTACTACTACTACAACTACTACTACTACTACTACTACTACTACTACTACTACAACTACTACTACTACTACTACTACTACTACTACTACTACTATTACTATTACTACAACTACTACTATTACTACTACTACTCTGATAAGACTAATAAAAATAATATCAATAAGAATAATAATAACAATAATTACAGGAAACATATAATATTTTCTAGAGTTCCTTCCCGGTAGTTTTTTCCTTGCGCGCCTTCCTGCAGACCTTTCAAGGGTGGGAGGAAAGTTTTAGCGTTCAGGAAGAAATTTTGAGGAGGAGGAGGAGGAGGAGGAGGAGGAGGGAGGGAGGAGGAGGAGGAGGAGGAGGAGGAGGAGGAGGAGGAGGAGGAGGAGGAGGAGGAGGAGGAGGAGGCAAATAAAAGGTTCGGCAACACTATCTCAACGAGGAGGAAGACGTGGAGAAAGAGAAAAGGAAGAGAGGAAATAAAGAATGAGATAGTGGAGGAGGAGGAGGAGGAGGAGGAGGAGGAGGAGGAGGAGGAGAGGAGGAGAGGAGGAGGAGGAGGGATAGGAGGAACTATTTATAAGATAATATTTTTCTTTCCTTCCTTTTCCGTATCCCCTCAGATGACTGTCACTTCATCTCTCTCTCTCTCTCTCTCTCTCTCTCTCTCTCTCTCTCTCTCTCTCTCTCTCTCTCTCTCTCTCTCTCTCTCGAAGATAAATCTTTCCTTCTTCACATTAATCTCCTTTCCACCACAAATACAGACAGATGAAAAATAGAGGAGATTTAAAGGATACTGTCAACTTTAAATCCCCAAGCGTTAGATACTGCTTCCCCCCAACCCCAACCCCTCCCTCTTACCCTCCTCAACCCCCTCCCTATCCCCTTACCCCAATAACCCCTTTATTCACCCCTTTGACGCAGAACCCTACACTTCCTTTTGACGCACAACCATACTCTTCCCTTTAAACGAAAAGAACCCTACCCCTTCTTCTGAGAAACAACCATCCCTTTTTCCCTTTGGGGGCCGAACCCTCCCTTTTCCTTTTTGACGCAAACCATACTTTTCCCCTTTTGACGCAAAACCCCTTTACATTTCCCTTTTTAAACGCAAACCATACTTTTTCCCTTTGAGCAAACCCTACATTCCTTTTAAACGCCAAAAATCCCTTCCTTTTGACGTTTTCTGTGATTTTTCGGATCGGACTCCACAGGCTCATGAAAGCCCCTAGAGTTTCCCCCTTTTCGCACTCGCATTGGGGGAACGGGTAATTGTTGCATGCGAGTCTCTTCACCCCACATGATGATGGTTTTGACAATGTTCCTCGGGTGGGCTTAACTTTGGGGCCCCTTTTTTTCCCCTCTATCCCACCCCTTTAGTATTCATCTTAGTTCCTCTATCCCCCAGATTGTCATAAATTTTACTTAAAACCAAAATTTCAAACCCGGGGCCTTCTTCAGTACCCTTTATTATATTTTTTTGTTTTTTCCACTTTCTATCAGCAAAAGCAGCATTTTGAGCTTTTTTTTTTTTTTTTTTTTTTTTTTCATTTTATAAAATTTTTTTTTACCCGCCAAAATTTCCCCGGGGAGGTTCCCAAAAACCTTTCCCGATAACTAGCTTTAACCCAAATTCAAAGCCCAATCATTCCTTTGCTTTTATAAAAAAAATCGTATGTTTTTTAGCCCTAAAATTACAAAAAGTAACTGAATTTCACCAAAATTTGATTAGTCGACCGAATATAAACAGGGGATTTCTATAAAACATTGGGTTAATTCCCTAAAAATCCCTTTATTTTAAATTACAATGGAGAACGTTTTGGGCCTCAAGGGGGAAAGAAAAATAATGGTGCTTGTCCCCATTTTTTAACTTTTTTTGATTAGTTTTTTTTCTTCCTTTACTTCCCAATTTTCCCTTTTTTTTTTTGATTTTTTCTCAAAAAAATCCATTTTTTTCCCTTTCCCTTTTTATATTAAAAACTCCTCTAATTTTACCTCTCATTTTTTGTTTCGGGATATTTACTATTTTTTAAACCTCTCCCCTCTCCTTTTTCTCTCTTTTTCTCTCTCTCTCTCCTCCCTTTTTCCTTTTCTCTTTTCTCTCTCTCCCCCTCCTCTTCCCCCTTTTTCTTCTCTCTCTCTTTTCCCCCTCTCTCGAAATATACAAACTAGCAAAAATCGATTTAAAAAATTGGGATATGAAAAACAGCCCCCCTTGCCTTGTCCTCTCTCTCTCTCTCTCTCTCTCTTTTCTCTCTCATCTCTCTCTCCCCTCTCTCTCCTCTCTTCCCCCTCTTTCCCCTCTCTCTTCTCCTCTCTCTCTCTCTCTCTCTTCACACACACACATAAAACCCCCACACACACACACAACACACACACACATTCACACACACTCACTCAAACACACACACACCCCACAAAACCCCAAAAACAAAAACACACACACAAACACACACACACCCCACCACACACACACACAAACACACACACCCCCACCCACACACACACACACACAAAAAACACACCACACACCCCACACACACACACCCCCACAAACACTAAAAACCAAAACACAAAAGGGGGGGAAGAAGATAAAAACACCCAAAGAGAGAGGGGGGGGAAAAGAGGAGAGGAAGGGGGGAGAAGAGGGGAGAGAGGAGAGAGGAAAAGGAAAAGAGAAAGAAAAGAGAGGAGAGCAAAAAAGGGGAGAGAGGGGAGGGAGAGGGGGAGAGAAGAGAGAGAGAGGGGAAAAGAGAGAGGGAGGAGAGAGAGAGAGATAAAAGAAAGCGTGTGTGACAGGGGGGACTCAAATATTCTCCACCACGGGCCTATAAATACAAGGCCCCAAAAAAATTGGGGCAGGGAAAAAAAGATAAAAAAGGGGAAAAGTTTTTACGAGAAAAACCTATTACCAAAAAGGGGTTTTCAGAGAGGGAAAATTTCAAAAATAAAAAAGAAAAAAAGAGGGGGAAATAGATGAAAACAAATAGATATGCATTTCATTTTTTTTTTTCTCTCTCTCCCCCTTTTCCTCTCCCCCTCTTCTCTCTTTTTTCTCTCTCTCTCTCTTCTCCCCTCTCTCTCTCTCTCTTCTCTCTCTCTCTTCCCTTTTGAAAAAGTTAATTTCCTACCTTTTTCCTTTTCCCCCACTTTATCCTCCTCCTCCTCCTCCTCCTCCCCCCCCCCTCCTCCTCCCCTCTCCCTCCTCCCTCCTCCTCCTCCTTCCTCTCCTCCTCCTCCTCCTCCCCCCCCTTCCCCCTCCCTCCTCCCTCCTCCTCCTTCCCCCCCCCTAACTAACCCTTTGGTCCCGATGGGGAAAAGGGAAAAATTTTTGGGGAGAGACTTTTGTGGGGGTCCCTGTGGTCCCTGATGTTTCCTTTTTGTCCGACAAAATGAAGGGTGATGGGTCGGGGAAGGATGAGAGGCGACTTGGGGGGGGAAAAAGGGGGCGAAAAACGGGGATAGGGGATAAGTTTTGGTTAGGTTAGGTTGCAAGGTTAGGTTGAAATGGAGTCTTAGGGTGAGGTTAAGGTGAAGAACAGTCGAGGGTGAGTAAGAAGGGTGAAAGGGTGATGGAAAAGGGTGAGTGTGTAAAGTGAGAGTGGAGTTTGAAGGTGGAATGTACTGTTAAAAAATGGAGTTTGAAAAGGGAAAAAGTTTATGTTAAAAGTGGGGTTTAAGGGGAAAAGTTCCCGTTTAAAAATGGAGTTTTTAAGGTGAAATGTTCTGTTAAAAGTGGAGTTTGAAGGTGAAATGTTCTGTTAAAAGTGGAGTTTGAAGGTAAAATGTAATGTTAAAAGTGGAGTTTGAAGGTAAAATGTTATGTTAAAAGTGGAGTTTGAAGGTAAAGTGTTATGTAAAAAGTGGAGTTTGAAGGTGAAATGTTATGTAAAAAGTGGAGTTTGAAGGTGAAATGTTAAGTTAAAAGTGGAGTTTAAAGATGAAATGTTATGTTAAAAGTGAAGTTTGAAGGTGAAATGTTATGTTAAAAGTGGGGTTTGAAGGTGAAATGTTAAGTCAAAAGTGGAGTTTAAAGATGAAATGTTATGTTAAAAAGTGGAGTTTGAAGGTGAAATGCTATGTTAAAAAGTGGAGTGGTGGTGGAGTGGTGGAGTGAGTGGGATTACGCCGAGGAGGATTGAAATAAACGGGGAAAAGTAAATAAAAGGGAAAAGGGGAAAGTGGAAAAGGGAAAAAGGGGAAAACTAATGAAAGGAGAGGATAAGGAGACAACACAACCAAGAGAATTATGAATAACTTACTTAAAATACACACCTCACAAAGTTCACAAGGTTTATTTATTTCCCCTTTTCATTCATGCCAAATATATTTACGACATGGTAAGACTCATGAAAAGATCTATATAAGGCACAACAACACAACACGTTTCCAACAGGAATAAATACGTGGAATATCTTTAGCTGTGAGGAAAGAGATGAACGTACAAAGCGAGGTTATGAGAGAGAGAGAGAGGAGAGAGAGAGAAGAGAGAGAGAGAGAGAGAGAGAGAGAGAGAGAGAGAGAGAAGGGAGGAGGACACAGTGAAGACAAGAGGAAGGGAGGGGTTGAGGGGGTGAGGGGGTGAGGGGGTGAGGGGGTGAACACAGCAGCCTCCACCCACGGCTTCCAATTTGACTACCGCCACTCACACCCTCCAGCCCGTCTTTCACGCGTGACGGCAGCTCTGAAACAAATTATCTGCCGACACAAGCTGCTTCGTGAGGAATTACTGGCAGGTGTTTCCTCCTCTCAGGTAATATCATAATTTGCTATACTTATAAACCCGCTACATCATTTATATTCCCCGGGCTGGAAAGTTATAAACACAGTCTTTTTTCATCTGATTTTTCGTACTCTTTGCATCCCTTAGTATGGTTTCAATATTCACGATTCCTTTTCAGATATTTTCTTTAGTGTCTTTGTAACCTATGTAAATTGGACGGTCTTGTTAATCCACCAGTGTGACTGATACGAAAGCTCACCTGTACAGCCTAGAGAAAAGTTACCTGTACATACACCTAGTTACCGTACATAACACTATAGTCGCCAGTCACTCGCCACTGCCCTAATGTCGCCAAGCGTTATATATATTACGAATTATAGCATTACTACAGACTTGTATTTGCCACTGAAAACATGTAGTGTGATGTACATAATATAAACTACTGTGCATGCCTCTACAGTGGCACATACAAGTCTGTAGTGATGCTAAAATTCGTAATATATGGCGCCTGGCGACATAAGTGCAGTGGCGAGTGACTGTCGACTATAGTGTTATTGACGGTAGAAGTTACCTGTGCTACCTGACGTTACAAGTTACCTATATGCCTGTACTGTCTGGCGTTGGAAGTCATCTGTACCTGACGTCCTAAAGTTGCCCGTACCTACACAAAGTTACCTGCGCCCCCCTCATCACGCCTGAACGCGCCTCTTCACGCCCACTACTGCCTCAACACACCCACGCCCGTCCTCAACACCTCCCGCCGGATAGTTAGCACTCACATCTCGCTGCCAACATTCCTGGATACAAATTCGAGTGTTCCGCCTTTCTGCTCCGTGCACAGGTGAGGATGAAGGCGAGGCATCACTACCTCTTACTTCAGATTGCTCTTCCATTGTTTTTTCCTCTCTCTCTCTCTCTCTCTCTCTCTCTCTCTCTCTCTCTCTCTCTCTCTCTCTCTCTCTCTCTCTCTCTCTCTCTCTCTCTCTCTCTCTCTCTCTCTCTCATATTTACTTATCTATACATGTTTCACGTATCTGCCATAGTTTTTAGTTAGTGAAAAAGGTGATTTAAAAAAAATCAAGGCCCTTGCAAAATTTGCAATATTTTTTGAAAAAATAGATTTTATTGAAAATTAGTTCCTAGCAGTTATCGGTCACGCTGAACACGAATATGGAGTCAGTTTTCAGTTACAATGATTACAAGTCCCTATTTCAGCCAATTCATAATGACATGATACTTCCAGATATTCCTTAAAAACCACAAATTAGACAAAATTTACTACAAGACATAAAAATATGATAGGCATTGCTAGATTAATCATTACTTCAATACAATGATCAGTATTAGTATTCTCAGTATTAGTAATATTATTATTAATCCCTATTTGAGCCACCCATGCGATTGTCAAAGTACTTATAAAAACCTAGGAATACTATAGCAATCCTGTGGGACTTTTAATGCCCTCCCATGACTCCTGTAGGAGGCGTGAAGGAGCTAAGATGCCCGTGAAGGATTCTGAAGGATTGTATACAAAGCGAAGGATACTTTAAAAAATCATTCTTCCTCCTCCCATTTCCTCTCCTCCCTTTCTTCTCCTCCTTCCTTCTCCTCCTCTCCTAGCTTCCTTGTCCCACCTCCTTCCTTCTCCTCCCCCTCTCCCCTCCTTTCTCCTCCTCGTCCATCCTTCACCCCCCCCCCCCATTCCTCCTCCTCTCCCCTTCTTCCTCCTCCCCGACCCGCCTTCTTCCTCTGTCTATCGTATTTATACGATAATTATAAATTATCATATATCAGATCTGGATAGGCAGCCGCGGCACGCACCGCATGGGAGAGGTCGGACACCCACTAGTAAGGCCAAGGATAATTCAAACTTACTCGAATTATGGAAAGGTATTGAAAAATTTGAACTGGCCTGAAACAGGTCGAATTATCCGAAGAATGAATTATGGAGATTCGATTTAAAGAGGGTTTACTGTACATGCGTAGACCAAGTAGCTGATACGTAAAAGTTAATTCATAGGTTTTTTTCGTTTATTTACTCCTTCGCTTTTTGTATACTGCGACATCGTGATCCAAGCCATAGACGTGACTTTCCGCATGACAGTTTGGCAAAAGTCAGGCAGCAGGAAGGCTCGTCTGGTATGACTTGACTGGTTGGTATTCGGAGTAAATCTTGACATGTATGTTCTTAGGGTTCATTTTCGGTCGAAGGTAATTACTTTGGGAAAGAGTGAGGTTGATTTGAGGTTAAATACAGCATGAGTGTGTTTGCGATGGCCTGATTGGCGGCTTCGGGAGGATGAGAAAACCAGGAGAGAGAGAGAGAGAGAGAGAGAGAGAGAGAGAGAGAGAGAAGAGAGAGAGGAGAGAGAGAGAGAGAGAGAGAGAGAGAGAGAGAGAGAGAGAGAGAGAGAGAGAGAGAGAGAGAGAGAGAAGAGAGAAGAGAGAGAAGAGAGACAAGAGAAAAAGAGAGACAAGAGAAAAAAGAGAAGAAGAGAGAGAAGAGAGAGAGAGAGAGAGAGAGAGAGAGAGAGAGAGAGAGAGAGAGAGAGAGAGAGAGAGAGAGAGAGAGAGAGAGAGAGAAGAGAAAAAAGAGAAAGAGAAGAGAGAGAGAGAGAGAGAGAGAGAGAGAGAGAGAGAGAGAGAGAGAGAGAGAGAGAGAGAGAGAGAGAGAGAGAGAGAGACGGGAGGAGGCAGCAGTGCCAGCGAACGAGCTAACAGGGTCTAATCTCTCCCCCACTAAGACCCGCGGCCTGCACTGATGAGATCCTTACATGCCCGATACATGAAACACCGAAGAGGATCCCGCTAAGGCAGCGTGGGATGGGGCGGGAGAACTCGGACATGGGGCGCGGGTGTACCATAAAGGAATGTTTGAGCGCAGGTTTTTTCATGGGGCAGGTGATGTTGTGGTGTTTTGATAATCTTAAATAATTCGATATCATTATGCTTCGTTTACTGATTATTCTTTGTATACAATTTGATACACTAACTATATCTCTATCTATCGAGAAAAATGAGAGATTTTTTGACCGGCAGTACCCACACCCACAACGTCTTATAGTTAGTCACGCCAGAATGCCTTCACGGGTCTGGCGGCTCAGTGGTCTCACCCGTTTTGTGTTCCTTGTATAAGAACATAGGAACATAAGAAAATAAGGAAGTTACAAGTGGCCGTGAGACCCACACGTGGTAGTTCCTGTTACTTAATAATACCTACATCCACCTTACATCCCCATCCATGAAATTGTCTAACCTCCTTTTAAAGTTCCCTATTAACTTCGCACTAACTACCTGACGACTTAGTTCATTCCAATCATTTACCACCCTATTTGTGAACCAGTTTTTCTCTATTTCTCCCAGTGTTTCAGTATGGTTTGGACCGTCCATTGCATCCACCAGGCGATATCAGAACAAAGTGGCCACGAGGGAGCAATGCTGCAACACAGACCTGAAAGAAAATTGATATGAATAAAGGGCAAGATTTTGTTGTGTTGTAGCAAACTTTGGCTTTCCGTCCCATGAGGTTATCAGTGATGTGGGTCTCGCCTTTCTGTATTGCTGGTATATTGCCGCCTACGTCCCATGGTAGTCGTAGGTTTGCTGCCTATCGAGGGGGCATCACCTCTTTCTAACACAACCTCCTGCTCCGCGGTCTCTACATAACACCACCTGCCAGGGACTACTTTGTTAATAGTGCAAATCTGAACTTTATTGTATTACTAGCCGCAAAGCCGCCCTCCGGGCGGCCTTTTTGGCTAGCTCCTGCGGAGGGCTATTGGTGGGCCTTCGGCCCACCAAACACAGACTCTCCAGATAGCCCCTTCTAACTTTCCTGAAATCATGGATGTAGAAATGTATGTATTAACGCCAACCCATTCACATCATAGCCCCTTCTAACTTTCCTGAAAGGAAAGCCGCCCTCCGGGCGGACTTTTTGGCTAGCTCCTGCGGAGGGCTATTGGTGGGCCCACCAAACACAGACTCTCCAGATAGACCCATTACCCACCACCTCGGCCCACCAAACACAGACTCTCCAGATAGCCCCTTCTAACTTTCCTGAAATGTATGTATTCCCCCCACCCATTCACTCACCCATTACCCATCACCCCCTACCCATTCACTCACCCATTACCCATCACCACACACCCATTCACTCACCCATTACCCATCACCCTCCACCCATTCACTCACCCATTACCCATCACCACACACCCATTCACTCACCCATTACCCATCACCACACACCCATTCACTCACCCATTCCCCATCACCCCCCACCTATTCCCTCACCCATCAACCCATCACCCCCAACCCATTCACTCACCCATCACCCCACACCCATTACCCATCACCCCACCCATTCACTCACCTATTACCCATCACCCTACATCAAGGTTTCCTCAATTCTCGCAACCCACTTTTTTTTCTTCACAGTTCTCGCTAATAGCTGCTAAAAAAAAAAAAAAAAAAGTGATCGAATCATCCTATAAGTGGGCTTAAAACCTTCCCCTGGTCAACCTGATTCCAAAACTGTGACATATGATGGGATTCCGCCACAGGGGGCGGCACCTATCGCGGACAGACAGACACAAACACACACACACACACAACACACTTTCGCTTATATTACACTGGGTAACAGCCAAAAAATCGTCAGGGGTTTCTCAGTTGATTTAGACTAATTTAGGTGTTCTGAGTCCGAATATCACATTGATTTTGCTCTATCAGGTCAACTTTTTGAGATACAGCCATAGGCCTACCTGACGAGCTATACATATGCTAATATCAGGGGTTTTGAGTTCAATCATATTTTTCTTGAAGAATATATCGAATTACAATGCACAGACACGAAAAAAGGGGAAATTTCCCACAATTAGCCATCAAATCAATACCTGTCTCACCATTACTCCATTCTAAATTTCTAAATTCTAAAATTCTAAATTTCATTGTCTGACACTCAGCTGCATCTTTCTTTTTTCTTTCAGTTTATTGTGATGGCTTCGGCGCGACGGTCATGCAGGAATAATCCTGACGTTTTCTGCTACATCTGCGGACAATACACGCTGTCAGGGGACAGGAAGAACATCACAGGATTTGTGAAGCGCGCCTACGGGGCTTACTTTAAAGTCAAGCTGGGTGACCAAGATAAGTCCTGGGCACCGCACACGGTGTGCAAGACGTGCGTGGAATACCTCCGGCGGTGGACGAAGGGCGCTAAAAACTTCACTGAAGTTTGGGATTCCGATGGTTTGGAGGGAGCCGTTTGACCATGCATCGGATTGTTACTTCTGCGCCATCATACTAATGGCATCAACCGGAAGAATCGGCACAGCCTCCAGTACCCCGACCTTCCATCTGCCCGCCGTCCACTGGCTCACTGCGAAGAAATTCCTGTACCAGCGTTCACAGAGCTTCCCGACAGCGACGACGAGGCCACCAGTACAGACGAGCGAGGATATACAGAAGAAGAGTATGAAGCACAAGATAGTCCGCAGCCCTTTTCACAATGTGAGCTTAATGATCTGGTTCGGGATCTCAGCTTGTCGAAGACTTCCTCCGAGCTGTTGGCCTCCAGACTCAAAGAGAAAAATCTACTTGGCAAGGACGCGCGTATCACTTTCTTTCGTAGAAGGCATGAGGCCTACATGGGCTACTTCTGCCAGGAGGAAGACCTCGTGAAACTGCCGAGATGTCGCCGGTCTTCTTGTTAAACTCGGCGCTCCTCAATACGATCCGAGAGATTGGCGACTCTTCATTGACAGCTGTAAGCGCTCTTTGAAGTGTGTGCTCTCCACAACGGGAACCAGTTCGCCTCAATCCCTCTTGCGCACTCCACAACTCTCAAAGAGAAATATGAAGCAGTGAAGTACGTGCTCGACAAAATCCAATATGAGCAGCACCAATGGATCATCTGCGTCGACTTGAAGATGGTGAACTTTCTACTTGGTCAGCAGTCCGGGTTCACGAAGTACCCATGCTTTTTATGCATGTGGGACAGTCGAGACAGAGCCCAGCACTATGTAAAGAAAGAGTGGCCGGCGCGAGAGCAGTTAGTACCTGGGGCGAGAAACATCATAAACGAACCTCTTGTTGACCGGGAGAAGATATTGATCCCACCGCTACACTTGAAGCTTGGGTTAATGAAACCGTTCACGCGCGCTCTGGACAAGGATGGGAGGTGCTTCAACTACCTGTGCCGAGCCTTTCCTGGACTGACCATTGAGAAGCTGAAGGCCGGCATTTTCGATGGCCCACAGATACGGCAGCTCATAAAGGACACAGATTTTCCAAAACTCCATGAACACGCTAGAGTGCGCCGCGTGGAAATCGTTTGTGCAGGTGGTGAACAACTTCCTGGGGAACACGAAGGCAGAAACCACGCCAGACTCGTCGCAGAAATGATAGAGGCCTTCCAAAAATCGGGTGTTTGATGAGTATTAAGATGCACTTCCTGTTCTCACACATGGAGAAGTTTCCTGAAAACCTTGGGGCGATGAGCGACGAGCAGGGAGAAAGGTTCCATCAGGACATGCGCCAAATGGAGGAGAGGTACCAGGGGAGGTGGGACGCAGTCATGATGGCGGACTACTGCTGGTCGCTGAAGAGAGACAACCCAGCAGCTGCTCACACACGGGAATCGAAGAAACGCCGATTTATGCCGTGAACTCTGAACTTTTGTGTCACGTAACGCTCATTCTTATACTAATATTATGATAATTATGCTTATCAAATTTGATGGACTAAATAAAAACTGAATGAATTTGGATACGCTGACTTTTATTTCTTGAGGAAAACGGAAAAAATCATCAGGGGTTTCTCAGCTGATGATCCGCAGAATTTTTTTTTTTACGAAAAATCGATTTTTTTTAAATTTCTGTAGCAAAAAAACCTGACCTGATTGAGCAAAACCAAGGTAATTTTCGGACTCAGAGCATCAAAATTAGTCTAATTCAGCTGGAAAACCCTGGACGATTTTCAAAACATATGTTTTTGTTACCCAGTGTTATTATAGATTTGTTTTATACATTTACTAGATTTCCTTTTGTATTTGATTTTTGGTAAGTTCATAAAGCTTCAGCGGGTTAGGTTTGATCCTTTAGCCCTCACCGTCCCCTAGATGCACGCATGCCGTATTATAAAAGCATGGTTTCCTGCCCCGTTACTTCATGAACATCTTGATTTCAATTACTAGAACCAGTTATGTATGTGTTTTCAATGACTTTTGTGGGTTTCGTCAGGCGCCATCTCGTATTTTTCAATGAGGACACTGCCAGTTTTCAGCAGTATAACGCGTGATCCAAGGCTGTCCTCCAGTGTGCGCCACCCATTACGGGTCATAATGAAGGGCACCAAATACTGGCTCTGGGAGTAGGATCGACGCGAAAGCCGCCGCCTCCCATTACTGAAGGGTCCTAATTATTAGCGAGGACACCACCATTCCCGAGGGTGTCTCACATATTCAGGAGCGAAGCCTGTTCTTCGGGGAGTTGCTTATTGATCAGGCCGCTATCTGTTCACAAGGGCAACACCTGGTCCCGGACATGAAGCCAGCCAGGGCTCGCAAATGTAATGAGTGAAATGGAAGGACTGGCAAAGAAGAATAAGTAAGAATAGGCTTTGAAAGGAGGCTAGATAATTTCATGGATGGGGATGAAAGGTGGATGTAGATAGTATTTAGGTAGTATGTAGGTAGGTGTAGGTAGTATTAAGTAACAGGAACTACCACGTGGTCTCGTGCCCCCTTGTAGCTTCCTTGTTTTCTTATGTTCTTATATTCTAGGTAACAACAAGTGCTTGTGGGACCTTCGGACTCATGTATTGATGTTTGTAGTAGTAGTATATATTAGACATGTGATTGCAAACTCCAATCGTGTTGTTGCTGTCGTTGGTCACTGGTCAAAGTGCCTCGGGGTAGACCACGTTCCGTGTGATTCCAACCCTTTGTGTTCCACGTGATTCCAACCCTTTGTGTTCCGTGTGATTCCAACCCTGTGTTCCGTGTGATTCCAACCCTTTGTGTTCCGTGTGATTCCAACCCTTTGTGTTCCGTGTGATTCCAACCCTTTGTGTTCCGTGTGATTCCAACCCAGTGTGTTCCGTTTGATTCCAACCTTTTGTGTTCCGTGTGATTCCAACCCTTTGTGTTCCGTGTGATTCCAACCCAGTGTGTTCCGCGTGATTCCAACCCTTTGTGTTCCGTGTGATTCCAACCCTGTGTTCCGTGTGATTACAACCCTTTGTGTTCCCGTGTGATTCCAACCCTTTGTGTTCCGTGTGATTCCAACACAC
>JACEEZ010018274.1:42500-52500 GCA_016584305.1 Chionoecetes opilio
GTTTTGTTTAGAGGATAATGCCTCAAAGCCATAGTGATCTACCGCTGCTGCATATTAGTGTTGGCCGAAGCCACCACCCCGGGGGGGGGGGGTTACAAACCCCCGGCTGGCACCCGGTACCCATTCACTGCTGGGTGGACAGGGGCTAGGGATTTAAGAAAGACCACCCATCTATCTTTCGCTCCGCCCGGGGATCGAACCCGGGACTTCTCGGTTGTAAGCCGAGCGTGCTAACCACTACACTACAGAGTTCCCCTGCACACACACACACACACACACACACACACACACACACACACACACACACAACACACACACACACACCACAGACACACACACACACACACACACCACACACACACACACACACACACAAACACACACACACACACACACACACACACATAGGCAAGACACGAACCACACGTCACAAGTTTCTCGGACCAACTCTAGAGGCTGTGACCTTTTCTAAATTCTTGAGAGGAGGAGGAGGAGGAAGAGGAGGAGGAGGGGAGGAGGAGGAGGAGGAGGAGGAGGAGGAGGAGGAGGAGAGGAGGAGGAGGAGGAGG
The DNA here is from genome assembly GCA_016584305.1 of Chionoecetes opilio. NCBI lineage: Eukaryota > Metazoa > Arthropoda > Malacostraca > Decapoda > Majidae > Chionoecetes > Chionoecetes opilio. The sequence continues at coordinate 43,070 of JACEEZ010018274.1, forward strand.
AAGGGAGGTAAAGGCGGAGGAGGAGGAGGAGGGATGTAAAGGAAGGAATGTAAAGTAAAGTAGAGAAGAAAAATGAGGAAAGAGAAAAGAAAAGTAAAAGAAATAGTAAGAGAAGGAAATGTGGAGAAAAAAAAGGGTCCTGTGCGTAAGGAAAGTTGGAGGAAAAGGAACTAAATAAGCGAAGTTGGAGGAAAAGAACAAAAATAAGAGGAAGTTGGAGGAAAAGAACAAAAAATAAGAGGAAGTTGGAGGAAAAGAACAAAAATAAGAGGAAGTTGGAGGAAAAGAACAAAAATAAGAGGAAGTTGGAGGAAAAGAACAAAAATAAGAGGAAGTTGGAGGAAAAAGAACAAAAAATAGGAGGAAGTTGGAGGAAAAGAACAAAAATAAGAGGAAGTTGGAGGAAAAAAAGAGCAAAAAATAAGAGGAATTTGGAGGAAAAGAACAAAAAATAAGAGGAATTTGGAGGAAAAAGAGCAAAAAATAAGAGGAATTTGGAGGAAAAGAACAAAAAATAAGAGGAAGTTGGAGGAAAAAGAGCAAAAAATAAGAGGAATTTGGAGGAAAAGAACAAAAAATAAGAGGAAGTTGGAGGAAAAAGAGCAAAAAATAAGAGGAAGTTGGAGGAAAAGAACAAAAATAAGAGGAAGTTGGAGGAAAAGAACAAAAAATAAGAGGAAGTTGGAGGAAAAAGAGCAAAAAATAAGAGGAATTTGGAGGAAAAGAACAAAAAATAAGAGGAAGTTGGAGGAAAAAGAGCAAAAAATAAGAGGAATTTGGAGGAAAAGAACAAAAAATAAGAGGAATTTGGAGGAAAAGAACAAAAAATAAGAGGAAGTTGGAGGAAAAGAACAAAAAATAAGAGGAATTTGGAGGACAAAGAGCAAAAAATAAGAGGAAGTTGGAGGAAAAGAACAAAAAATAAGAGGAATTTGGAGTAAAAGAACAAAATAAGAGGAATTTGGAGGAAAAGAACAAAAAATAAGAGGAAGTTGGAGGAAAAAGAGCAAAAAATAAGAGGAAGTTGGAGGAAAAGAACAAAAAATAAGAGGAATTTGGAGGACAAAGAGCAAAAAATAAAAGGAAGTTGGAGGAAAAAGAGCAAAAAATAAGAGGAAGTTGGAGAAAAAAGAGCAAACAAAGGGCAAACACAAGGAACAAAAAAACAAAATAAGAGGAAGTTGGAGGAAAAGAACATAATAAGGGAGGGAGGAGAAAGAGGCGTGAAGAGGGGTGAAGGGGGTGGGGGGAGGGAGGTCCTGGTATGGAAGAGGAAGAAGGAAGAAGAAAGAAGGAAGAAGAAGGAAGAAGGAAGAAGAAAGAAAAATGAAGAAGGAAGAAGAGAAGAAGGAAGACGAAGAAGGTCCTGGTGTGGAAGAGGAAGAAGGAAGAAGGAAGAAGGAAGAAGAAGGAAGAAGGAAGAAGAAAGAAGAAGGAAGAAGAGAAGAAGGAAGAAGAAGAAGGTCCTGGTATGAGATCAAGCTCTCGTTAACCCAAGTTGCCACAGAATACCAAGTTGACCGTTTTACATGTCGTGAGGTATTCAGGGAGGGAAGGAGGAGGAGAGAGGAGGAGGAGGAGGAGGAGGAGGAGGAGGAGGAGGAGGAGGAGGAAGGAGGAGGAGGAGGAGGAGGAGAGGAGGAGGAGGAGAGGAGGAGGAAGGAGAGGAAGGTAGAGAAGAGAGAAGGAAGGAAGGAAGAAAGGGAAGAAGAGGAATAATGGAGAAGATAGGGAAGGGCAAAGGTAGGGCAAAGTGGAAAAATTATAGGTTTAGGACAGTGTGTGTTGGTGTGTGTGTGTTGTGTGTGTGTGTGTGTGTGTGTGTGTGTGGTGTGTGTGTGTGTGTGTGTGTGTGTGTGTGTGTGTGTGTGTGGGGTGTGTGTGTGTGGTGTGTCTGTGTGGGGTTGGTGTGGGTGTGTGTGTGTGTGTGGTGTGTGTGTGTTGTGTGTGTGTGTGTGGTTGGTGGTGTGTGTGTGTGTGTGTGTGTGTGTGTGTGTGTGTGTGTGGTGTGTGTGTGGTGTGTGTGTGTGTGTGTTGTGTGTGTGTGTGTGTGTGTGTGTTGTGTGTGTGTGGTGTGTGTGTGTGTGTGGGTGGTTTGTGTTGTTGTTGTGTGTGTGTGGTGTGTGGTGGGTGGTGTGTGTGGGTGTAAGTTTTATTTCCATAGCAATTATATACATATATACATAACAATTTAAATAAATTTTGGAATGAATCTGTCGAGCCAAGGCTCCTTGACAGATATATTTCTATAGAAAAAAAAAAATAATACAATTTAGCTGAGGAGCATCAAATATACATAATAGTATACATCAGTATACAAGAGAGAAAAACAGATTCATGAACTTTGACACTATCTACATTATTTATTGAGTGGTATTTCTACAAATTTTGTTGCGTGAATAGATATTTTTTTTATTTTTTATTTAAATTGAGAATACTACCCGAATTACACAGAGTTTTCAAGTCAGTTGGTAAAGTATTCCATAATTGAGGACCAAAATAAAAGATGCTGTTCCTGAAAAGAGTTGTTCGATATGGCGGACAAACTAAATTAACATTATTATTTCTAGTGCTGTGAATGGTTTCTTGTAAGTTAAAAATGGAAGTTCCCTTTCTTTTTGTAATACTTTAAAAAATGTATGTAGAAGAAAGCATTTATGGATAGAGTAAAATTTAGAAGCTTGTGTTCTGAAAATATATTGGTTTGTAGAATAAAATTTACCAAAATGAAATATACATCTCAAAATTTTGTTTGTGCTATTTTAATTTGGTAATGAAGGAGGCCAAGTACATGCCCATACTGACACACAATATATAAGGTGGGTAAACACAACGTGTAGTATATACTGATCATAGCTTCGATTGTGAGGTGATTACGTACCTTATATAATATGCCACACATTCGGGATAGTTTGGAATATACATCATTTTTCTGCAAGCTCCAATTCAAATTTTCATCTATAGGACCCCCAAAGGAAATTTTTTATGAGTTACACTTTTAATATTTCACCCTCAAAGAACAGTGGAGGGAATGATTGTTTAAGGAACGATTTTGAAAGAGGTATAGTTAGTTTTGGAAGTATTAAGTTTTAATTTGTTAGTTTTTATCCATTGATTAATTAATTCTAGTTTTATAGTTAAACTTCTGTGTAAATTTAGTATATCCTTATCCGCAAATAGCAAGTTGGTATCATCAGCATATATAGTATATTTGAACTTGGAATTAGCATTTGCAATATCATTTATGTAAACAAGAAAAAGTAATGGTCCTAGAATAGATCCTTGTGGTACTCGTGGTTATATTTTTTTGAAAAATAATAATTACCATTTACAATACACTGACTGTGACCTATTGCTTAAATAGCTTTCAAAATTTTGCAGTGGTACAACTCTAATGCCATTATTTTCCCAAGTTTTCCCGCAATATACGATGGTTTAAAGAGTAAAGGCCTTTGAAAAGTCGGGGAAATAGCCCGACTACATGATGTTTTTTTCCAAGTACTTGTAGACACTATTTGTGAATTGTATTATTCCTGACTCTGTTGAATGGTATGCCCGAAAACCATTTTTGGTATTTAGAAAGTAATTGATTATTTTCTAAGTAATTATCAAACGGGTTGCAATGACTTTTCGAATATTTTGCTGAAAGCTGGTATAGGGAAAATGGGGCGATAATTGTTAATGTCATTATTACTGCCGATTTGTATATGTGTGGTGATTTGATTTTTGTGTGTGTGTGTGTGTGTGTGTGTGTGTGGTGTGTGTGTGTGTGTGTGTGTGTTGTGTGTGTGTGTGGGGTGTGTGTGCGTGGGGTGCGTGCGTGCGTGCGTGCGTGCGTGCGTGCGTGCGTGCGTGCGTGCGTGCGTGCGTGCGTGCGTGCGTGCGTGTGTGTGTGTGTGTGGTGTGTGTGTGGGGTGTGTCACCTGCATCAAGAGTGGACAGTAGAGGAGAAGAAGGAAAGAAATCTCAAAATATTACCGAAGGAATCACAAACATCAATAGAACTTAAAAGCCTGAAGGAGGAGGAGGAGGAGGAGGAGGATTACAGAGGAAGAAAAGAAGGACTAAACCCTCCTCAACAGGTGGAAGGAGGGTTGGAGGCTACAAGGTCGAGTTTCATTTCCTGATAAACTCAAAATTCACCGAGGAGCTCAAGTCATTTCATCTGGCGAGTGAATTATGAATAGCCACTCCCGTGTTTCAGGTCGCGCCGCAGATAACCAGCGGGAACCTCGTATCGCCCTTAAACATGCACGCGGCAGCCATGCTCTCCGGCCTCCCCCATAAATAAGCGAGCCACTCCTCCATTCTACATGTATTTAAAGAACATGGGGAGCGAGCGTTAGATAAACGGCTGAGAGGAAGATAACTTAGTGTGGCACAACATCAAATCCTCCTCCTCCCCTTTTTTCCCTCTCTTCCCCTCTCCCCTCTCTCCCCTCTCTCTCCTCGTTTGTGTTATTTTTGAACATTATAGCATCTTCTAAGCTTGCCCGTGAATTTCTTACGCTCCTTTTTTCCCCCTTTTCTCCCTTTTTCTTTAAAAAACCCGCTACCGTGCCAAAACCCGGCTGTTTTCGTCCACTTCCTTTCATGTAAAAGGACATCTCCGTATCTCTTGCTCACAGTGTCGAAAACAATTATTACACGTTTCCCCACTCGCTTAATTAATTAATTTCATCTCAAACCGAACTTTACCCTTTTCCCCTTCTTCGAGCTCTCCCACCCCCCCCCCCCCCCCCCCCCCCCCCCTTTTCAACATTAGCACACGGTAGGTGCCTTTCCTATAACTTTTTTTTGGTAATTCTCATGTAATTTTTCTCCTAATTTCAAAGCTTTTCCCCTTTTCTTCCCCCTCGTGTTTTTTTTTTGGGTGTTTGTTTTGTTGGTGTTTTTTTTTGTTTTTGGTTTTTTTGTGTTTTTGGCATTTTCTCCATTTCCTTTTTAAACAATTAAAAAACGAAAAAAAGTAAAACCTTATGAAAAAAAAAAATTTTGCTGAAGATATAGTGGCACACATCAATACTCTCTCTCTTCCTTCTTTCCTCTCTCTTCCTCTTCTCTCTCTCTCTCCTCTCCTCTCCTCTCTCTCTCTCTCTCTCTCTCTCTCTCTCTCTCTGCTCTCTCTCTGTTGTTGTTAATATTTTGTCAACACTGTGGATGACGCGAGCTCTTGCCTATAGCAGCCCGCCTGTGGAATTATGGCATTACCTCTCTCTCTCTCTCTCTCTCTCCTCTCTCTCTCTCTTCTCTCCTCTCTCTCTCTCTCCTCTCTCTCTCTCTTCAGCCAACACAGCAAGTAAGCCTTTGTATTTGTTCCCACAACAGGCTGTTTTTTCGTCCACTTTCCTTGTTTCTCGATGTTAACCAATTTGGACATTTTGCTCCAGTAATTCTTTGCTACAACAAGTGAAAGTAACGAAAAACAAATGTAATTACACGCGTCCCTAACTCGAAAAAGACAAAATTAATTAAATTACCATTATACATCTCAAAACACGAAACTTTTAACTCTGCCTACACGTATCTTTGCGTAGCTCTACACACACACACACACACACACACACACACACACACACACACACACACACACACACACACACACACACACACACACACACACACACACACACGCACACGAAATAGGTTGCCGTGACTAGAATATTATTTCAATTTTTTTGTGGTAGATTCGTACATAGAGTAAAGTTAGAATTACTGACAGCTAAATTTCAAATGCATTCACATGTGTACTGATAAGCCAGGCCCTCGTGTGTGTGTGTGTGTGTGTGTGTGTGTGTGTGTGTGTGTGTGTGTGTGTGTGTGTGTGTGTGTGGTGTGGTGTGTGTGTGTGTGTGTGTGTGTGTGTGTGTGTGTGTGTGTGTGTGTGTGTGTGTGTGTGCACGTGCTACCACTCTGCAATACCAAACAATTATACTCGCACAAGTATTAATATACAGAATGATGAATAATTCTAAACTTTCAACACTATCATAGAAGCAAATATGAATACTGGTAATTCTATTTTATTCTGTCTGTCTGTCTGTCTGTCTGTCTGTCTGTCTGTCTGTCTGTCTGTCTGTCTGTCTTTCTGTCTGTCTGTCTGTCTGTCTGTCTGTCTGTCTGTCTGTCTGTCTGTCTGTCTGTCTTTCTGTCTGCCTGTCTGTTTGTTTCTTTCTCTGTCGTTGCAAAGGTCTGAGTTTGGGTGTTCATAATAACATTTTTTAGTAAACAAAAGAAACAACAAAACACAAAATATTTACACCGAGAAACAATGCATCATAAGTTTTAATTATTTTTGTAACAAGTTAATCAAGCCTCCAGTATTAGAGCGAACCGAAAAACAACACCATAATATCAAACATCGAGTACAATAAAATAGCAAAAAAAGGAAGTACATGATTATTCCGGTAAAGATTTTATACGTGTATTCCTTGTAGTATTAGTAGAGATGCACCTGCCCACAACGTAATCACCCACTAACTCATCAACCCAGGCATTACATAATAAAATAAGAAAATAAGGAAGCTACAAGAGACCGCAAGACCTATACGTGGTAGTTCCTGTAGTATTAGTAGAGATACAATTACTCCCACCAACAGTAATCAACCCACTAACTCATCAACCCAGGCATTACATAAGAAAATAAGAAAATAAGGAAGCTACAAGAGACCGCAAGACCTATACGTGGTAGTTCCTGTAGTATTAGTAGAGATGCACCTGGCAATTACTCCCACCAACAGTAATCAACCCGGTAACTCATCAAGCCAGGTATTAGTACAGTGGCACCTGGCAATTCCTCCCACCTGCAGTACCTCAACCCCGTCAGAGATCAGCGGGTGAGCATCGTCCACGTGTTGACATAGCAAAGAGGTCGCAGAGTGGCCACGCATTAACCCACATGAACACCCTGGCCCTGTACCCGTGTGGCCCCCTTGAGGAGAGGGAAGGAGGACAACAAGTACCACATCAGCCGTCCTACCTTCCCCTCCCCCCCCTCCACGCCCCCCCCCCTTTTGGCCTAAGCTGGGTCAGTAGAGTATTAACCCCTTCGCGCCCATATCTTTCCTTTCCTATAAAAAATCATATGTTGTCGAGCCATAAAATTACGAAAAGTAACTGAATATACCAAATTAGTTAATCTGCAAGGATACTCAATAGGTCATATCTATAAAATATGGCTTATATTCACTAAAAATCGTCTACTGGTACCCAAATTACAATGGAAATTACGTTCTGGGTCTCTAGGGGCCAAGCGTTCAGCTCAGCGACGCAGACATGTGCCTCTACGATGCCACACAAGTTATGGTTTATCCAAAGGCACAGTAACAACATTTTGGTGGTTGTCGCTTGCATGATTTACGCGAGAAGAAAGAATGTCAAAATAAGAGTCTTACCGTAGATAACACTATAGTCGCCAGTCTCTCGCCACTGCACTAATGTCGCCAGGCGCCATATATTACGAATTTTAGCATCACTACAGATTTATATGTGCCACTGAAGAGGCATGCACAGTAGTTGATATTATATACATCACACTACATATCTTCAGTGGTACATAAAAGTCTGTAGTGATGTTAAAATTCGTAATATATGGCGCCTGGCGACATTAGTGCAGTGGTGAGTGACTGGCGACTATAGTGTTATTGACGGTAGAAGATTAGAAAGAAAATGGATTGGGAAAATACTAGACTTCAATACCAAACTAACCTTACGAAGTCCTCAGCCTGGACGGTCGGGATGAAAGACGTGGTTGTTACATACCTGAAATAAAAAGAAAAAATATATATTAAACTCAATCCCATGCATAAAAATGGTTTTAGGAAAATTAATCCAAAAAAATTTGATTTCACGAAAAGAATAATTTCACAGTACAAAATAAAGACAAGAGACTAGAAAAAAAGAGAAGTGAAGGGAAGAGGGGAGAAGGGGAGAAGGGAAGGGAAGAGGGGAGAAGGAGAGTGAAGGAAAGGGAGAAGGGAGAAGTGAAGGGAGAGGGCGAAAGGGGAGAGTGAAGGAGAGGGGAAGGGAGTGGAGGAAGAGGGAGAAGGGGAGAAAGGGAAGAGTGGAGAAGAGAAGAGGGGAGATGAGAAGAGGGGAGAAGGGGAGAGGGGGAGAAGGGGAAACGAGCCTGTCCATACAAAAACAAATATATATATACACAGTCAGTTTTACTTTTCCATGTCACAGCTCGCACTGGGAACTGTCTTTTTCGTCATATTTTTCTGGCGTCCTCCCTTCCCTCTTCCTTCCTGGGCTTAATGAACAATTAGCTCCGCGGTAAAACTGCTCGAGCCTCCCTCACGTCAGCCTAAATTTGAGCAAGAACCCCATAGGCCTATTTAAATAATGGTTTCAGAGGCCTAACGCTGCCTGCTTACGTACACAAACAAAGAGAGAGAGAGAGAGAGAGAGAAGAGAGAGAGAGAGAGAGAGAGAGAGAGAGAGAGAGAGAGAGAGAGAGAGAGAGAGAGAGAGAGAAAGGAGCAGTGGAGCATTATTCATGGCATTCAGATCATCTGCTTGTTACTTGTAATTAACAGATGAAAACAAGATGCTGCAGTCTTGATGAGTGTGTGTGTGTGTGTGTGTGTGTGTGGTGCGTGGTGTGTGTGTGTGTGTGTGTGTGTGTGTGTGTGTGTGTGTGTGTGTGTGTGTGTGTGTGTGTGTGTGTGTGTGTGTGTGTGTGTGTGTGTGTGTGTGTGTGTGTGTGTTAAAGATTCGGGAAGATAAGATAACTGAAGAAAGAAGGAAGGAATAAAAAGATAGTCCCCAACGAGCACAGCAAATGAGAGGATTAACAAGGGAGAATATTTCGCGATGTTTTTAAAGGAAACAGAAAATGAGGCAAAAGATAACATGATGAATAAAAAGACAATGATGATAATGATGATGATGACGATGATGATGATAATGATGATGATGACGATGATGATAATGATAAGAACATGGGTGGAAATTACAAAACATCATAACACAAAAATTATCACTTATTTTTTTACATCAGATTACATTTATTTTTACCTCTAGACTTTAACACTAACAACGCCCTTTAAACATCAACATGACAACATTTTCTCTTTTTTTTTTCTTCTTTTCTTTTTCTGTCTTCTTTCAACTCACTTCTTTTTACTTTTTCTTTTTTTTCTTTTCCTCCCTTGTTTCCCCTTTCTTTTTTCCTTCCTAGCTTTCTCTCTCCTTTTTCCCCCAATACTTTCTCCTCTTTTCTTCCCTTACTATATCTCCCCTTCTCTTCCCTTACTTTCTCTCCCCTTCTCTTCCCTTACTTTCTCTATTTTCTTCCCTTACTTTCTCTCCCCTTCTCTTCCCTTACTTTCTCTTTTTTCTTCCCTTACTTTCTCTCCCCTTCCCTTCCCTTACTTTATCTCCCCTTCTCTGCCCTTGCTTTCTCACCCCTTCTCTTCCCTTACTTT
>JACEEZ010018274.1:57500-70000 GCA_016584305.1 Chionoecetes opilio
ACATACACTAACAAATACACACACTAAACATACATTAATACACTACCAATACACTACACTAATACAAAAACACTAAAAACCCCAAACACAAATACACTAACAAACACACAAAACCAACCAAACACACATTAAACCACCTAAACACATACACAAAAAAACCCCTTTAAACACTCCCCAAACACTCATAAACACTACACAAATACACAAAAAACACAAATAAACTACCAAATCACTACAAAATACCACATAATACCCCCCAATCACTACACTAAACACTACACTAATACACACACAAAAAAACACAATACACTCATAAACACACCAAAACACTACATAATACCTACATAATACACTACACCTACACTACAAAATACACTACAAAAAATACACAAAACACCCAATAACTACACAAATACATACACAAACACTAAAAAATACACACACAATAAAAACTAAACTAAAAATCACTACACAAAACTACACTAATACACACAAATACTCCCCAATACACTCATTAATAACTAAAATACATAAAAACCTATATACACTACCAATACACTACAAAAATACACTACACTAAACACTACATAATCATACAAATACACTACAAATACACTACATAATACCTACACAAATACATACACTAATACACTACCTAATACACTACAAAAATCATACAAAACACTACTTTAAATACACCAAAATACACTACACTAATCACTAAAAAACCTACACTAATACATACAAAATACCTACACAAATAAAACACATAATACACTACATAATACACACACAATCACTACACAAATCACTAATTAATACAACCTAAACATACCTAAAATACCTAACACTAAAAAACACTCACAAATACACTACAAAATACACTCCCCAAAATACACTACACAAATACAAACACTAATAAACTATCTAAAAAATCGTCAAAAGATCAGTTTTTTCACACGAAACAAAAACAACAAGCGGATGAGAAAATTTTAAAAAGACAGACAGACAGACAGACGACAGAAGACAGACAGAAAACCGTTCAAAATCCCTTTGGAGAAAAAAAAACGATTATTTTTTTGATTTTTTTTTTCCTCTCTCTTTTCTCTCTTCTTCTCCTCTCTTCTCTCCCCTCTTCCCCCCTTCCCTTTCCTCTCTCTCTTCTCTCTCTCTCTCCCCCCCCCTCTCCTCTCTCTCTTTTAAATAACTATCTCACGTTCCCCTTTTTTTTCCCAATTTTTTCTTACCTTCCCCCAATTTTTATCGGTTTTATCTCTTTTTCCTCTCCTTTTCATCTTTTCCTCCTGAATTTCCTTCCTTTTTCCCCTCCTATCCAATTACTATCTGTTTTTTTCTCTTCCTTTCTTGCAAACACACTACGTCACCACCTCCCCTGCCCTCCTTATTGTTACCGTACTTGGATTGTTTTCACTTTCGTCCCGACCCCACCACCTCGTTGCCCCTCTCTGTTCCTCCTCATCCACTCGCAAAAAAAGCACACGTCACTTCATCCTCCTCTCGGCCTCGAAGTATATTTAAATCAGGTGGCCGTGAGCCTACAAGGAGATCTAATAAAGAGCTATCCTAGATTTGAGTTTCACTACCGGACTTGATCTGATTTGATTATCACCTGCGATCATATAGGTGAATCATTTGGCAAACAGTGAATCACAGGCTAATCAGATATTGCACGGCGCATAACTTGCATAATGCTAGATGATTTGATCAGAAGAATGCTGGGGTTTTACTAGTCCCAAATTATAATAATAATAACAGCAGAGATGTCACGCACCCAGCCACTATCACCTATTTCTCCCCCTCCGCTTTCTTCTTCGTTTGCGTACTAAGCGAAGTTGAATGGATTTTGACCTACTACAAGGGTAATAAAATAACGCCCGGAAAACAGTTAGTATTCACAAAATAAACTCCAAATCAAGGTGGATTGGAAAAAAAACATGTTCCCCTCGGTAAGAAAACGTTTTTTGGAATAACAAACAGGACCAGTTGGCGGAATAATGAGATCCAACAAATACAATTGACAGAAACGACGGAGCGTATAAAGTTTTACAAACGATCAAATGCAGACCTCTTGACGATATTTCTTCAGAGAATACAACGACGTTTCAATAAAAACGTCGCTATGAAAAGGACCTAAATTAAGTCCTAAAAAAGCGAGCGGATTGAAGAAAAAGAATTGCCAAAGGAATCCAATTCAAAACCCGGAAATGGTTATCGTTCAATATCCTGTTGTCGAAGTAAGGAAAAAACGTGCACAAAACAAGGTATTGGGCCCATAGATGAAAGATACTAATAATATCTGTAAATGATAATAAGAGAATATATTAGCGTTCGTACTCAAATGGAATACTTAATGCGGTATTATTAAAGAAGACGGGAAACTCCATTACCAGAACCAGTAAACAGATACGGGACTCGAAAAGGACTAGACTGGTAATAGGCGAGATAACAGTAGACGAAATATCCAAAGTATTTGCTGAAAATCTTGACCCAGCAAAATCCGTGGGAGGAGTGGATGGACCGAAATCTCGCCGCGAATACTTCGGGAAATGTCACAGTCAACTTTCGCTCCCATTAAAGATTTATTTTAAATAAATCGCTAAGTGAAAGAAATGTTCTAGTATGGGAGAAATTTAGCTAATTGGTCTACACCGATATTCAAGAAAGGGAATTAAAGAGCCTCGCAAGTAAATTATCGCCCCAATTAGTCTAACGTCCGTGATTGTTAAACTATTTGAGAAAATATTGCGGGATCAAATAGTGCTTTTCTCGATGAAAAATAACTCAATACTAAACTCCCAGCATGGATTTCGAAATAAGAGATCCTGACTTAACAAACATAATGGAAATTGTTTAATTTCATTATTCAAACATGGGACGCTAAAAGTTCCTCGGACTGATATTTTTTATACGAGTGTTGATTTTCATGAAAGCACACTCGGAGTACATAGTTCTGACATAAGCGACTTTTGGACCAAAACTAAAGGGACATGGATTAGGAGAGCAATTACTGTTAAGGATTGGCGATGGCTTCAAATCTGTAAACAAACGAAGGTAGTAAGAAATGGGCGAGGCAGAATCCTATGATTGGTTAGATGGTTACTAGGGGTGCCTCAGGGCTCGGGTCATACGCTTTTTTCTGATATATATCCAACGATTTGTCGTGGATGGCTGCGGACTTGTTAATCTAAAATATCGAATATTTGACAGATTTGACACCAACAGTATAGGCAGGTAAAGCAGAAGTATAATAGAGAAAGACTGCGAACTCATACAAAGTGATCTCGGACAAAACTAATCAGATTGCGACTGTGTAATAAATGGCTATTTAACAATTCACAATTCCGATAAATGTTAAAGTTAAATGCAGTATAAGCAATACTGAATAACCTCAAATATAAACTATCAAATGCAAAATAAAATATCGTTTTAAAGGGAAGTCACAGCAGGAAGAGGATTAGGTGTCTCATCAATCAGTAATCGATCTGAAAAACGTCCGCACTGCCTAGCTGCCAGCTAAAAAGGCAAATATGATGTTGGGCATTATTAACGTAACTTTGAACATAAACTCCAGAATAGTATGACACACAATTTTATACTATCGGCCTTTGTTTAGGCCCACGTGGAATTGCCGGTTCCACTTTGGTCCGCCCGGTATTTCGTAAAGATCAAGCCCACAAATTGGAATCAGTGCAAAGAAGAGCACACGCTGAAACAAATTCCATATCTGCGAAATTATCTATTAATGAAGAGAGACTGCGGAAACCATTAATTATGTCTTTCTTTAAAGTGATCAGTAGAATCCGTGGGGACTGATAGAACCTTTATGATTCTAAAAGGTTGTTTTGATGTCACTAATTAAGAGAACCTAATTATCGAGCTTTCTAACTCAAAGCGACTAACAAGAAGTGATAATGGTATTAAAACTAAACGTGGTCAAATCGTGTGCTATCAACCGCGATCTCCGTGTAAAAATTATTTTCAATGTTAGAGTCCGTGAAAACGATCTTAGAACACAGTACCAGCAAATGTTGTCGAGCTAGAACAATAATACATTCAAAAACAGATTTGACCGCGCACTGTAAAGTAAAAAGGGTATGATAGTGGCGAACTTCTTATCTAGTCCCCCGTTATCGAATAGTCTTGTAGTGGGTAGTAGTGTAGTTGTAGTTTAGATACTTTTTCATATCCTATCATGTCTGCAACTATGGAAACTGTCCATGTTCCTATTCTCTTTAGGGACATGGTTCATTTATCCAGCGGTTTTATTACAAGTAGTGATAGTTTAAAGTAGTATGTAGTTAAGCAGCTACCCTCGCTATGGACAATAGGTCTCCTTGGTGTCTGTTATTCTATGTTAATCCTTATTGTAATCCTCCTCCTCCTCTGAACTACGCCACACTGAGCCACACCTCATACAATACATTAGACCTCATAACCACACACAGATTTAAGGGGGGAGGCCCCTGTGGATGGGGACAACGGTTAACGGTAACCATACTACTCTGCGGACTAGTGACAGGGCACTGTGTTCAGTTTAGGGTCCTGACCAGTTTAGTGACCACCATCGGATTTAAGTACCAGGGGTCACTGCGCAGGGAGGCAATCTGAAGTGTACGGCGTCCTACATGGAAAGTACACAATTCCGCAGGGATTGAAACGGTAAGCTGGGGCACGTGATTGTTGACCTGCTGCTCTAGACAAGTAAAGCGCCAGGCAAGGCTGCCGCACACTCACCCTTGAACCTCCACACTGTGTGTTCACACATTACTACAAACACACATAACATGATCCTACTCTCTCAAGCACTAAACCCTATCCCCCACCAACAAATAGTTAGTAGTTAGCCCCTAAATTACTAGGCTTGTTTAATTTCACTCACAAATTCCATGCAGTTTTTTATCTATATTGCTGGTATCACTTCTTTTCCGGCCAGCTTCGGCTGGAGGGATGAGAGTGGTGGGTAGGAGCATTCTACTGCTATCGTTTTTCTCTTATTATGATGTCTAGTTAGTTGTAGATGTAAGTTTATACAGCAAACAGCCTTGTTATAGAACCCCACCTATTCGGATGTTGCTGTGTTGGGGTTTCGTCCTTTATAATTCCTTTGTATTCTCCTGATCGGGGGGCACTGCAAGTATCCGAGGACAGCTGGTGGAGTATTTGTTCGGGATCGGAGGTAGAGGTCACGAGTGACAAAAGGAAGCGCTTCTGTTCCCTAGGAAGCACGACTCGCGAATCACTGCAGCCTGCGATGACGCACACAATGAACACTACACGATAACAACTATCTCTATGTCATCCATGCAGGAACCAACGACGTGTACAGTTAGCGAATCGTGAAGAAAATTCTGGACAAGTACAGGGGAAGTTGATCCCGGAAATTAAGAGCTTAAAACTAATCAATTATGATTTCAGGAAATTCTCCCCAGACAGGAGTAGGCCGACGCTTTTAGCGGATAAGGCGTTCAAGCGAAAATAAAAACCGACTGTAGGGTCTCGTTTTGTTGCACAGAGAATGGTTAGGAACTGTCGCAAAATTTCTGGGATAATTTCTACGAGGATCCCAATCAGGTTGAGGATTCCATCCTCGTTTGGGGAGACGGACTCCCACACCTCAGCCCCGTTGGCAGGCACGATTAGGACGTCTGCCTAAATGACAAAGTTCCCTCTTTACAGATCATAAAAAAAAAAATAACGAAACGAGGCTGGCGACGGCCGGTGAGCTCCTAAGGCAGCATCACCTTACCCCTTTCTTACCCAGCAGGGTCAACCGATATGGGTTATCCGCCCGTCCCGTTGTTCCCGCAAATACATAATCCAAAGCTAACTTAATCATCAAGCGCACAGGTAACACGTGGGACCCTAGGAACCATGCCGGTAAAACCCTCACGCAAGGCTACCACAAAACTATCAAAGAACTAAATTACACTACACAAATGCCAGAAGCATTATTTTAAAGCGTTAACAATCGATTAGCATACGTTGTTGCCGAAAAACGCCAGATATCGTCAGTTATCACTGAGAGTTGGGCCGTCAACACAAAAGGATTAAACATTTATTAGCCCTGTAAATAGCCATTCAGGCTATAAGACGTTCCCTAAAATTTGTCGCACGCATAAAGCAGGTGAGGTGTCATCTTTACATTAAGAAAATTGCAAGCAATCGAAATCGATAAAGTAAACAAAAGATCATATGACTCAGTCCTACGCAAAAAAGATTAAGACTAAACGGTTAAAGTGCAAACTTTGGGACAATATATCGTCCTTCCCAAACTAATGCGGATAGTAGATTGCTCCTCTATGGACGGATAAAGCAGTTGTGAACACATAATAACGATACAATTCATTTGTGGAGATTTTAACCTTACATCGTATAACTGGAATAATAATTCCTGCTCATTTAGAGAAGGTATGCGATGGCTGATTATGCGTGAAGACGAAGTATATTTAAATCCAGGTCGGTCCTTGAGCCCTACAAGGGATAATAGTATCCTAGATTTAGTTTTCACTACCCGACAATTGATTGATTGATTACTGCGATATAGTGTGAAAAAACATTGGCCAAACAGTGATCACGGGGCTAATCAGATGCGGCATAAATAATTGCAATCCAATGTAGGACATCACAGAAAATCGGTTACTAGTCCCAAATTATAATAAAGAAGATTTCACGAAAGATCAGCAGCGGTACTACGCGAAGTGAATGGGAATTGACCTACTAAATGGTAATAACGCCCGAAAACCATGTGTAATGTATTCATAATAAAACTCCAATCCGGTGGTGGAATGGAAAAGACATGTTTCCCATGTAAGAAAACGTTGTTGAATAACAACACATGACCCAGTTGATGAAAATAATGCAGATCCATAAACAAATCATGACCAGAAAGCGCCCGAGGTAAAAGTTACAAACGATCAAATGCCAGACGCGATTCTAGAGAATACAATGGACGTAAACGTCGTTGCAAAGGGACTAATTAAGTCTAAAAAGCGCGAGTATGAAAGAAAAAAAATTGCTAAAGGAATCCAAAAAGTAAACACCCGAAAAAGGTCTTTCAATACGTTCGAAGTAAGGAGGAAAACGTCAACACAAGTTTGGGGCACTGAAAGAAATAATAATATCTTTGGTAAATGATAATTTTAATAAGAGTACATGGCGTTTCGACTCAATGATATACTTAAATGCTTCGGTATTTATTAAAGAAGACGCGAGAAAAGCTCCATTACAGAACCCAGGTAAAACAATGGTATGCAGGATCGAAAGCGAGCTAGACTCGGTAATAGGAAAAGAAGATCAAACAGTAGACGAAATATAGAAAAGGTATATTTGCTGAACTTCGACCCCAGCAAAATCCGTCGGGGTGACGAAATCTCGCCGCGATACTTCGCGAATGTCACAGTCAACTTTCGCTCCCATAAAGATTATTTTCAATTTTAACTCGCTAATTGTGAGAAAAAAATGTTGCCTAGTATGTGGAAAAATTAGCTAATGTACACCGATATCATAGAAAGGGAGTAGTAAGAGCCTCGCAAAGTAATTTATCGCCCAAATTAGTACTAAAACCGTCTCGCGTGATTGTTAAAACTATTGAGGAAAAATATTGCGGGAGATAATAGAGTAGTCTTGGGTTTTTTCTCGATGACCAATGTAACTCATGACTGAAAGCTACCCAGCATTGGATTTCGAAATAGAGATCCTGCTTAACAAACCTAAGGATTTTTTTACTGTCATTTATTCAAAACGGACAGCTAAAAATTCCTCGGATGTAATATACCTTGATTTTCAGAAAGCCTTCGATACAGTCAGTTCCACATAAGCGACTGTTGACCAAACCTAAGGGGCACATGGCGTCAGGAGAGCAATTATGTTCATGGGATGTGGCGGATTGGCTTTCAAATCGTAAACAACGGGGTAGTTATAAATGGCGATGGCATCCCTGATTGGTTAGATGTTACTCAGTGGAGGTGCTCAGGGCCGGTCTTGGGTTCCTACTCTTTTTCTGATATATATCAACGATCTGGACTGCGGGACTTGTATCTAAAATATCGAAAATTGCACGATGACACCCAAATTAGGCGGTAAAGCATCTATACTGAGAAAACTGCGAACTCATACAAAAGTGATCCGACAAATATCAGATTGTGGAGTGATAAATGGCTTTTAAAATTCAATTCCGATAAATGTAAGTAATGCTATAGGCAACGATAACCTCAAATATAACTATCAAATGCAAAAAATAAAATCAGTGTACTGAAGTACAAGCAGAAAAGGATTTAGGTTTCATCATCAGTAATGATCTGGAAAAACAACCAGTCCGCATTGCCTAGCTGCAGGTTCACAAAAAGGGCCAAATATGATGTTGGGCTTTATTAAATTAACTTTTGAACATAAAACTCCGAAAAGTACATGACACAATTATACACGTCCTTGGTTAGGCCGCACTTGGAAATGCCCTTCAATTTAGGTCGCCCTGTTTCGTTAAAAGATCGCAAGCCAAATTTGGAATCATGTGCAAGAAAGAGCAACTAAAACAATATTCCATGACTCTGCGAATTTCGGTTCTTATGAGAGAGACCTGCGAAACTTAATATTTTTCTAAAGGATTCGCGAATCCGTGGGGACTGATTAGAAAACCTTTAAGAATCCTAAAAGGTTTGATTCATTAATCAGAGAACCTATCGAGCTTTTAAACTCAAGTGCAGCAAACAAGAAATAATGGTTTGTTAAAGACTAAACGGTCAACGTATGCATCACACGATCTCCGTGTAAAAATTATTTCAATGTTCGAGTCGTGATCGATGGAAACAAGCGTACCAGCAAATGTTGTCGGAGAGCCAACCCACATAACTACATTCAAAAAACAGAATTGCCGCGCACTGTAAAGGTAAATGGGTATTTGATGTTGCGGAATTCGTATCTAGTCCCCCGTATCGAGTTAGTTGTAGTGGTAGTGGTAGTTGTAGTTAGTATTTTTCATATCCTATCATCTGCACTATTGAAACTTCCATGTTCCTATTCTCTTTAGGGACATTGGTATCATCTTCCAACTGGTTTCCTTACAAGTAGTTATAGGTAGTAGTATGTCGTTCAGCACGGATTACCCTCGCGATGGACCAATCGGTCTCCTAGGTGAGTCTGTTATTCCTCTCATTCTATGTAAGCCTCCTCTTACTTTTCCTTCTCTACAAAAAACTTTCCTCTCCTGCCTAACCTTTCTTTTCTTACAAACACCCAAACTTACTTTCTTATCCTTTCTTTCACCTTTACCTCCTATCTTCCTTTTTTTTATATTTTCCCCTTTTTTTTTTTCCTCCTTTTTTTTTTTCCCCTCCCTTCCTACTCCTCCTCCTCCTCCTCCTCCTCATTCGCCACCTGATCCCTGCTAATTGGCCTTGTGTTCCTACTGCCACCTCCTACACCACCACCATCACCACCCTCACCACCACCACCACCACCACCACCACCACCACCACCCCCACCACCCACCACGCACCACCACCACCACCACTCCCACCATCAACACCACCACCACAACTAACATCACCACCAACACCACCACCACCAACACCCACACACCATCACCACCACACCACCAGCACACGCCCACCACCACCACCACTACCACCATCACCACCACTGAAAGTCAACCAAAACCTCACCAAATTAGGAGCATTAACCAAGCCGCCGCAACCAATCGTCTTCCAAGGACAAGATGAAGGAAAAGTGAGGAAGGGAGGGAGGAGAATGAAGAAGGGGGGAAGAGGAAGATGGAGGTAGGAGGGAGGAGAGGAGGAAGGAATCAAGAGGGAAGAAGGGTGAGGAAATGATACATGGGATAAATACAGGAAGGAAGGAAGGAAGGAAGGAAGGAAGGAAGGTAGGTCTTTCCTGTATCCCCTATACTCTTCCCTACCCGTTCTGCCTTGTTACACTCTCTCTTCTCTCTCATCTTCCCTCTTCTCTCTCTCTCTCTCTCTCTCTCTCTCTCTCTCTCTCTCTGCACCGTCTTCCCAGATTAATATCGCTGCAAAACACACCAAGCCGCCATCGACAGCACCGAGGCGCCAATCAACAGATGAAATTACGTCTTGATGGTTTGACAGACTTCCTTATTGGGTGAAATAATTATTCTCTCAACCAATTAGGCTTCGTCAAACAGCCGGAGACGCGAGGCGGAGAGCGGTGAGGAATAATGACTAAGCAAGCAGACTCGACCCTTCAGGCTAATTAGCAAATAATTAGCCTGGCCTGAGTCATCATCGTCATCATGGTAGGTAATTAGAAGCCAAACAGGAGGCGCCGTGGGTGTCACGACGGCTGTGTTTCCCCCACAACCTGCAAGCCCTCGAGCCTCAAGCTGAATAATGGAACGCGATTTGCAAGTCTTGCCACCTGAGCCCATCCCGGTAATCTTCCTGACTTTTCACATTTTCTACCTCAAAAAATAGAGTCAATATTTGGTGAAACTTGTACTCGATTCGATTACATGAGGGAAATAGGCGTGGGGTGGTGGTGGGTGCTGATGTTATTGGCCTTCTTAAAAAAGGTCTTGTGCCTTGCACCCATCTCTTTATCTTTCTATATATTTTTCTCCTTCCTATTATCTCACTTAACTCCTCTCCTCTAAACAGTCCTTCCTTCCTCCTATCTTTCATCCCACTTCTCCCTTCTCCCATATTCGGTCATTTTCCTGACTTTTCCACATTTTTTACCCTCAAAGAATAAGAATAGAGTCAATTTGGTGAACTTACTCGATTGGATACATGAAATAGGGTGTTGTTTACCTATTTATTATTAGAACATAAGAAAAGAAGCGATTTGCATGTCTTGTCGCCTGCGCCCATCCCGGTAATTTTCCTGACTTTTCCACATTTTTTAACCTCAAAGAATAGAGTCAATTTGGTGAGATTACTCGATTCGATACGTGAAATAGGGTGCTGATGTTTGCCTTAAAAAAGTCTTGTCGCCTGCACCTATCTCTTCATCTTTTGTTATTATTTTTCGTCTTCCTATTATCTCACTAAACTCCTCTCATCTAAACAGTCCCTCCTTCCTCCCATCCTTCATCCTATTTCTCCCTTCTCCCTTATTCGGTAATCTTCCTGACTTTTTCATATATTTTACCCTCAAAGAATGGAGTCAATTTGGTGAGATTACTCGATTCGATACATGAAATAGGGTGTTGATGTTTACCTTTTTGTTATTTGGTGTGGTGTTGTGTGTGTGTGTGTGTGTGTGTGTGTGTGTGTGTGTTTTATTAATTTTAATGTGAAAATAATACTAAGGTGCCACAATGTTTCCCATATACATTTTTTTAGACATTTGATACTTTTGTTAATTACTGATTAGGGTAAATTTCTGGTCCATGAGTGATTTTGGTATATCATGTAATTTATTTTTATGAATTTTTGTGGACAATAAAATATCTATCTATGTGTGTGTGTGTGTGTGTGTGTGTGTGTGTGTGTGTGTGTGTGTGTGTGTGTGTGTGTGTGTGTGTGTGTGTGTATGTGTATGTGTGTGTGTGGTGTGTGTGTGTGTGTGTGTGTGTTATAAGACTCACTATTTTTGTTATTTCGGATATAAAACGTACTTGCAACCCAATTAAAACAGTTTTCCGTACAGACTTATTCTCGTAAATGTTCTCGAGTCACACAAGAGAATGAACTCCTATGTATTCCGTAATTATATTGTTCTTGTTTCTTTTCTGAGTTACGTTTCCGACACACGGTTGCAATTGTACCCTGCGACGCGGACCCACTTCTTGTTAACTTAATAAACTTCATATTTTCTTGACTCAAAGGAAATGTGTCTGCATGCACTTGCTCATATATCTTTATAATGATTTTTCCTGCAACAAAAAGTTTACATTCGCTGTGCAATCATAAACTTTTTTTCTGCGAGGTCTAATTTTGACTTATTTTTCTGACTTTCTGACTTGACTTATCATTATTATTTTTTGTTTTGTTTTTGTCTTAAAGCAGAATTACTGTATATTTTTGTAGTGTCATTTTATAATATAGTATTTTAACCAGGTACGTTTGGTGAAAGTACGTTGTATTTGTAGTATTTTAAGGATCCCAAAGAACGTATATACAACCCTCCATCACAACCACCACGAATATTGTACTGAAACTCAAAATGAAAAATAAATAATTGTCCATTTTTTGGTTTAGTTTGTTAGAAATAAATAAAAATGTAAATATTAATGAAGGACGATATGAATGGATACTAAAAAACCTACGCACATAGAGGAGAGGGAAAACTACACACACACACACACACACACACACACACACACACACACACACACACACAAAACACACACACACACACACACACACACACACAACACACACACACAAACAAACAAACAAACAAACAAACACAACACACACACACACACACACACACACACACACACAGTTCTCCGCCACCACATTTTTTCTCCTTCTCTCATTAGTAACTATTTTAATTAG
>JACEEZ010018274.1:75000-82500 GCA_016584305.1 Chionoecetes opilio
GGGAAGAGAGAGGAGAGAGAGAATAGAGAGAGAAGAGAGAGAAGAGAGAGAGTAAGAGAGAGAGGAGAGAGAGAGAGAGAGAGAGAGAGAGAGAGAGAGAGAGAGAAGAGAGAGAGAGAGAGAGAGAGAGTGAGAGAATTACAAGAGAAATAATAATGATAATAACAATAAAATCAATAATACCAATCATTCTTTTGACTACAACTGATTACTCCATTAGTCTCCTAGCAACCTCTCTCTCTCTCTCTCTCTCTCTCTCTCTCTCTCTCTCTCTCTCTCTCTCTCTCTCTCTCCTCTCTCTCTCTTCTCTCTCTCTCCTCTCTCTCTCTCTCTTCTCTCTCTCTCTCCACAAACCCACGATCCTTCTACTCCTCCTCTCATTTCCCTTCCTTCCTTCTCTTTCTCTCTGTTCCTTCATCTTCCCCTCCTTCCCTCCTACCCTCCCTCACTCCCTCCCTCCCTCCCTAACAAAGGCATTGGGAAGCCGCGTGTGTGCGCCAAGATGACCTGTGTTGGAGCGGCCGTGTTATCGTCAAAGCCAGGACCGAGAGAGAGAGAGAGAGGAGGAGAGAGAGTGGGGGGGGGGGGGGTGGAGGAGAGAGAGAGTCAGAGTGAGCGAAAGATGAGTGAGAGACCGAGTAGAGAGAGAGGATGAAGGAGAGAAAGGAGAAGAGAGAGAGAGCATTTTCCTGTTTTCGATTGCTGCCTCATCATCTCCGTTCATTCTATTTTATTACACCTCCTTATGTCATTGTCTCCTCTTCTATCTTTATCATTCCTTCCTCCTCTCCTCCTCCTCCTCCTCCTCCTCCTTCTCCTTCTCCTCCTCCTCCTCCTCCTCCTCCTCTTCCTCCTCCTCCTCCTTCTTCCTTCCTTCACAACCTTGCACTCCAAGACTTACAAGATCTTACATCAACTTTCATTCCTTCTTTCCTACTTTTCTTCCTTATCCTCTTCCCCTTCTTCTTTGCCAGCGTAATCCCCTCCCCTTCCATCCCTTCCCTTCCTTCCACCTCACAATTTAATCCTCCCTCCCCCTCATCTTCCCTCTCTCTCTTCTCCTCCCTCTCACTTTTTTTTTCTTCTCTCTCTCTCCTCTCTCTCTCTCTCTCTCTCGTCTCTTCTCTCTCTATCTCTCTCTCTCTCTCTCTCCTCTCTCTCTCTCCTCTCTCTCTCTCTCTCTCTCTCTCTCTCTCTCTCTCTCTCTCTCTCTCACTTATTTTTACTAACCTCCATCCTTTCACTTTACTGTTTTTTTACGATACTCTCTCACCCCCTCTTCTTCTCTCTCCCTTTCTCTCTTCCTCTCCTTCTCTCTTCCTTACTCAGCCTGCTTCCCACTTTCCCTTCCTCCTTCTCTTCCTCTCTTCCTCTCACTCTCCTTCTCGCTTTCTTTCTCCTTTCCTCCCTCTCTTCCTCTCCCTCTCCTTCTCTCTTCCTTACTTAGCCTGCTTCCCACTCTTCCTTCCTCCTGTCCTCCCTCTCTTCCTCCCCCTCTTCTCACTCTCCCTCTCCCTCTCCTCTCTCTCTTCCTCTCCCTCTCCTCCCTCTCTTCCTCTCCCTCTCTCCTTCTCCTTCTTCTTTTCTCTCCCTCTCCTCTCCTCCTCTCCTCCCTCTCCTCCGTCCACCTTTAATTAAGAGGCACACAACACCTCCCTCTGAGAGACAAAACACCATCAAAGAGATAAGCCAAGCAAGGGCTCCTATGTTTTCCTCCTCCTCCTCCTCCTCCTCCTCCTCCTCCTCCTCCTCCTCCTCCTCTCTTGTCCACCACCTCCTCCTCCTCTCCTCCTCCTCCTCCTCCTCCTCCTCTTCCTCCTTTTCCTCCTCCTCCTTCTCCTCTTCCTCATTTCCTTCTCTTCTTTCTCCCTTAGATACTTGACGCCATAGAAGGTCTCTTGTGAAGGAAGGAAGAAGGAGGAAGGAGGGAGGAAGAGGAGGAGAAGGAGGAGGAGGAGGAGGAGGAGAAGGCCAAATTGAGTCTCACAGTATTCCTATGCACCATAAACACGAGGTCATAAGGAGGTGAGGTGCAGGTCTCACGTATAGATTCTAGTCCTCCTTCAGGAAAGATCTGTTCTATAATAAATAAGTCATCATCTCCTCTTCCTCTTCCTCTTTCTTCTCCTCCTCTTTCTCCTCCTCTTTCTCCTTCTCCTCCTCTTCCTCCTCCTCTTCCACTTCTTCCTCCACTGAAAGATCGGAATCAGATGAGTTTTTTTCTCTCTTTTGTCTTATCGTCAGGTGACACAACAAATCCTGATCTTAAGGAGTACATGGAGGTAATGAAGGACCAGCCTCGAGTACACAAGTAAGAACAGGAAGAGAAAGAGTTTTTTTTTTTTTGTTTCATTGAGTTTATTGCCACATATTGTATATATATATACAGTAATCTAACATACATAGGTTATACATACATAGTAATCTAACATACATAGAAGTAGTACATTCACTCGGCTGATTAACTCACCACAGACAACACACAAAAAACATTATGTTTGGCAATAATATTTATAATTTATACAGTAAGAACAAATTATATTCAGTAATGGAAGTATTAGTGGAAGTAATAGTAAGACTAGTTAGTTGAAGCAGTAGTAGTAGTAATGGAAGTAGTAGTAGGAGAGAGTGGTAGTAGTAGTAGTAGTAGTAGTAGTAGCAATAGGACGTAGTAGTGTTAGTAGTAATTGTAGTAGAGAAAATAGTAGTAGTAGTAATGGAAGTAGTAGTAGGAGAGGGTGGTAGTAGAAGTAGTAGTAGTAGCAATAGGACGTAATATTGTTAGTAGTAATAGTAGTAGAGAAAGTAGTAGTAGTAGTTGGAGAGTAGTATAAGTAGTAATGGAAGTAGGACGATTAGTAATTGCGGAAGAGGCGGTAGTGGTACTAGTATTACTAGGAATTACTAGGAAGAGGTGGAGGAGGAGGAGGAGGAGGAGGAAGAGGTGGAGGAGGAGGAGGAGGAGAAAGACGAGGACAACGAGAGTAAGGAGGAAAAAGTGCAAACAAAACCTCACCCTCAAAAACAAAACAAAAAATAACACTAACATACTTATGATTCAAAATAAAATCCATATATTCACGACTAACTAAATGAAAATAAACAAAGAGGAATTTCGGAGCTGCATATTCCTAGGCTTAGTAAATACCTTCCACCCCACGTTCTCACAAACCCACACAAACACACACACACACACACACACACACACACACACACACACAACACACACACACACACACACACACACACACCCAGCCACCCACATAAAACCCACCCACTCACCCACCCACCACACCCACACCCACACCCACACCCACACACACTCACCCAAACACCCACTCCCCTCCCAAAACCCAACCACCCTCCACACACACACACACACACACACACACACACCACACACACACCCACACACACACACACACACACATCTGCACAGGTATGAAATTAATGACCTGCAGGTTCGAATCCACCCAATGATACCTTGGGATGACGCCGAATAAATGAGTTCGCTGTTCACTATTCTCAAAAGTTTGGGGCCGAGGCGTTTGCAATTACCAAGGGGCGAGAGAGGGATTATGGTAATTTGGTCTTCTAAATCCTCTCAGAAGGGAGTGCAAGGGAGAAAGGAGGGAAGGAAGGAAGGAAGGAAGGAAGGGTGAAAGGGTACGATGAAGGAAAGGGGACGAAGGGAGAGAAGCAAGGAAGGAAGGAAGGAAAGAAGGAAGGAAGGGTGAAAGGGTACGATGAAGGAAAGGGGACAAAGGGAGAGAAGCAAGGAAGGATAGATGGAGAAAAGTAAGAGAGATGAAGAGAAGGAGGAAAAGATAGATGCAAGAATGTTGGAAAAAGTGTCATGAAGGAATGATGGTGGTGGTTGCAGTTGAAAATATATGATGGTTTTTCCTGGTTGACTGAGCAAAATGATAATGGTTGATGATAATAATGATAATTGTTGGTAATGAATTATACTGCATGCATAATTTGTAGGTAATATTATTTGCTAGATAGACCTCGCCTTTTCCCAGCTATTTTTGTTAGCACCACCACCACCACCTCCACCTCCACCACCACCACCTCCACCACCTACAACCAGTAATGGGATTCAGCCGGTTCGCACCGGTTCGTAAGAACCTGTTCTTGGAATTTCATTAATCCCGAGAACCGGTTGTTAGCTTAAATCAGGGGTTCTCAATTTTTTTCCCCCATGGACACCTTTTACTTATAACTTATTTTGGTAGACCCCTCATAGATCTGTTACTGGCTTTTGATAGTAAAAAAAACACGACTAAAACCAGATTTGATGTCGGGAGGAGCCGAACACGGGTTCATGACGAACATTAGCTATATTTCCCAAGTTATTTAGAGTTGGTAACACTGAGTCTCAGTGAGGAAGGGGAAGGGAATGTGGCATCACTGATTCGAACGTTTTGTTTACATCTCCATTTCTGGTAGGATTTTAGGTTTTTTTGAGGCTGTAGTTATTATTTTCTGTAGTCACGCCTCACGACATAAGGAATGGTGATCTTAAATATGTCAAGATCACTTTGATAACCGTTTGAATCTATAAATATGCCATATATAGGCATAGGGCCGAGACACAAAATAAGCCCAATAGTTTCGATGCATTCTGATCAGCCGTGTAGTTATTGACAGCATTGTAGTGCTGATGGGTGGGCTCAAATAGAACAAAAAGTGGAAGAGGCAAGGCTGGCATGACGAAAATGACTGTGGTAGTGAGAGAACCTGTTGTTAGTGAGACCTTAGTGAGAGAACCTGTTCTTAAAATTTTTGAATCCCACCACTGCCTTCAACCACCACCCCCCCTACCACCACCACCATCATCACCACCACAAGTATCATTAATCCAGCACTTTTATCGCTTGCCGGGGCCTTAGTATCAGCCACACCGCCGTCAGCACAGGCTTGGCGGGGCGGAGCTGAGGGTTTCCGCGCCAGGGAGCAAGTGGTTTATGGGGTGCGCTCCGATGCTCTCTTGTTTTGTGGGAAAGTTAGTGAGTAATGAGACCAAAGGATTAATTGGTCGTGACGGAGTACGATAGTTTTAATGGCTACTGAATTTTATGGAGAGAGAATGAGAGAGAGAGAGAGAGAGAGAGAGAGAGAGAGAGAGAGAGAGAGAGAGAGAGAGAGAGAGAGAGAGAGAGAGAGAGAGAGAGAGAGAGAGAGAGAGAGAGAGAGAGAGAGAGAGTGTGTGTGTGTGTGTGTGTGAGGGAGTGCATGAGTGTATGAGTGAGTAAGAGCATGAGTGAGTGAGTGAGTGAGTGAGTGAGTGAGTGAGTGAGTGTGTGAGTGAGTGCTTGAGTGCTTTAGTGTATGAGTGAGTGAGTGAGTGAGTGAGTGAGTGGTGAGTGAGTGTGAGTGAGTGAGTGAGTGAGTGTATGAGTGAGTGAGTGAGTGAGTGAGTGAGTGAGTGATGAGTGAGTGAGTGAGTGAGTGAGTGAGTGAGTGAGTGAGTGAGTGAGTGAGTGAGTGAGTGAGTGAGTGAGTGAGGGAGTGAGTGAGTGAAAGCATGAGTGTATGAGAGAGTAAGAGCATGAGTGAGTGAGTGAGTGGGTGAGTGAGTGAGTGAGTGAGTGAGTGAGTGAGTGAGTGAGTGAGTGAGTGAGTGAGTGAGTGAGTGAGTGAGTGAGTGAGTGAGTGATTATCTAATGGTTTAATGGAGAGAAAAAAGTAATAATAAGGCTGTAAATAATAAAATTAAATAGTAATAATAAAAGTAAAGTTATGTTGATACTGGCAATACTTTCCTTACCACTTATATTTATGACTTTACTGAATGCTAAGCTCTCCTCCCTGCTCTTACTTCCCTACTAACCCCTTCACGCCCAGATCTTTCCTTTGCTATATGAAATCGTCTGTTATTAACCATAAAACTACTAAAAAATAACTAAATAAACCTAATTAGCTAATGGACAAGGATATTAAACAGGTCATATCTATATAATATTGCTTATGTTCATTAAAATCGCCGAATGATGGTTATATTACAATGAAAATTACGTTGTGGGCCTCAAGGGGTTAAGATGAGATAATGTTCGCATTGCCTCGCTCTTAGCCTGAAATACGGTTGGTGTCTTCCCCTCCTCTGATAACGACTAGGAGGCAGGAGTAGTAGTAGTAGTAGTAGTAGTAGTAGTAGTAGTAGTAGTAGTAGTAGTAGTAGTAGTAGTAGTATAGTAGTAGTAGTAGTAGTAGTAGTAGTAGTAGTAGTAGTAGTAGTAGTAGTCGTAGTAGTAGTAGTAGTAGTAGTAGTAGTAGTAGTAGTAGTAGTAGTAGTAGTAGTAGTAGTAGTAGTAGTAGTAGTAGTAGTAGTCGTAGTAGTAGTAGTAGTAGTAGTAGTAGTAGTAGTAGTAGTAGTAGTAGTAGTAGTAGTAGTAGTAGTAGTAGTAGTAGTAGTAGTAGTAGTAGTCGTAACAATAATGGTGTATGGAAAACGAGGGGAGGGGAAAAGGTACATGAATCCCAAAAAAATAAAATGACATAAAAAATAAAAATAGGGAAAAAAATCACAAAATCTGACCAAATGGACATGAAAAAACGAGAGAATACATCCATCAAACCAGCCCCCCAAAAAACTCCAATATGTAAATGAACGCACGCACGCACACACACACACACACACACACACACACACACACACACACACACACACACATTATAATACTTCCCACCCTTTCCTGTCCTCGCCTCCCATTAGTCCGGCAGCCACCAGGCTCAACCTTGTTTTAGGGTCTTAAGTTTTTTTTTTCAGTGGATTTTGTTTGCCCATATATCCAGTTTGAAAAATATCTTGGTTGGCTCGCTGTCAGCCTTGGGCAATTTGAGATAATTAGCATAAAACAAAATGGCCGCCAAGGAAATATCAAAATACATAATATACCATAATTCCCTTACAGATTGACATAACCGGTCAACCAGGACATGGATTCCAGGGTATTTTGACCCAGAAAATTCATTTCTGGTATTTTCATATCCAAAATGACCACCATTTTCAAAATGGCTGCCTTTTTTTTTTTTTTTTTTTTGTGTGTATGAATTTTTATAATTATACTAGTATACAAGAATATTACTTGTTCAACATGAAAGTAATAAAGATTGACAGTTTTTTTAGTCAGATCGTTTTGAGTCCTCAATTTCTTATGGGCATAAATGCATAATTCTTGAGGTAATTAGTAATCATCCTCATCATCCTCATCAACTGCTGTTCGTGTTTGATCATTGCAACATTCAATGGAGGATTGACAAGCACAAAACATTGTGCATGGTAGCCTCGACTTGTTACATGCGCATCTTGAGGACTTACATGGCTGTTTACTTGAACATGTGCATCTTATCAACTTTAGTACATGATTCGGTGCTAGCTGAACATTGCTAGGGACTATTGTAGGCAGCAGTGACTTTGTTCTGCTTTCTTTGATCCATCCATAACTTGTGGGTTCCAAATCTGGTGGATCTAGTTGCAGGGCATTCTTCCAT
>JACEEZ010018274.1:90000-95725 GCA_016584305.1 Chionoecetes opilio
GTCAGAAAAATATGTGTGTGTGTGTGTGTGTGTGTGTGTGTGTGTGTGTGTGTGTGTGTGTGTGTGTGTGTGTGTGTGTGTGTGTGTGTGTGTGTGTGTGGGTGTGTGGGTGTGGGTGTGAGTGTGTGTTTGTGTGTGTGTGTGTTCCTCCTCCTACTCCTCTTCTTGATCTTCCCTTCCATCCTGTCTTGTTGATACCTCGTCCTCCCCTTACACTTCCTGCTCGTCCTCCTTCGTCCATTGACCTCATCCTGGTGACCTCATAAACTCACTACCATCACCACTCCTCTTCCTCCTCTTACTCCGTCACCAATCCTCTTCCTCCATCATCGCAACTCCTCCTCCTCCTCCTCCTCCTTTTTGGATCTGCTCTGGTCTTTCTTTCACAACGAAGTTTCTCAGAATTCCTTTCGAGAACCTTAAACTTCATTTTCGTCATTTGGAGTCAACTGAAAGGCTCTCATTAGACGCATAAAGCCGCGGGTTGTTCCTCGGACCAATTCAATTTCCTCAGGCTAGAATATAAGGCGAGGAGAGGGAGGGCAGCAGGAGTAGCAGAATGAGCAGAAGCAGCAGGAGCAGGAGGACGAAGGAGACAAGAGAGTGGAGCAGGAAAAGATCGATCAGCAGGAAGAGGAATACAAAGGAAAAAGTAAACAGTTCCAGACCTTTGAGTACAAATGAGGATGTTTACGGGAAGTATGGAAACTACACTACCTAAAGATCACTAAATATTGGTCGAGAGTTACTTAAATTTATTGATCGATATCTTCCTGTATGAGAGTTACGTTTTAGTAACTACACCTTTTTACTTTCAAATAAAATCAACTGAACTTCAAAATAAAACAACTGAAGTTTAAATTAAAACAACGGAAGTCTAAATTTAAACAACTGAAGTTTTAAATTAAAACAACTGAAGTTTAAATTAGAATAACTGAACTTCAAATAAAAATAATTGAATTTCAAATGAAAAGAAAAAATTCATCTATTATATTTTGAAATTCATTTGTTTTGATATAAAGTTCTGTTTAAAAACAAATTAATTTCAAAATATACTAGATGATTTTTTTCTCTTAATTTGAAATTCAATTATTTTAATTTGAAGTTCAGTTATTTTAATTTAAACTTCAGTTGTTTTAATATTTTACTATAAACTTCAGTTCTTTCAATTTAAACTTCCGTTGTTTTAATTTAAACTTCAGTTGTTATAATTTGAGAGTGAAAAGGTGTAGTAGTCGCAAAACACTTTACCGTCAGCAGCATATTTACCTCCTGCCGAGTAGGAGAAAATTAGATTAAAAAAAAGTTCAACTACCGAGGGGATGAGAATAAAGTGAAAAGAAAAATAGAAGATGAAATAGAAGAAGATAGAGATCAAAAGAACAAGAAAAGGAAGATGAAGATGATGATGAAAAATTACGAAGAAAAGTGAGGAAATTGATAAAATTGACATTATCTCTCCTTCTCTCCTTCCTCCTCCTCCTCCTCCTCCTCCTCCTCCTCCTCCACTTTCTTAACACCACCAGACTTAAAAAGAAAAAGAAAAAGTAAGCTGGTGGGATGAAAAATTGTGATGATAAAGATGAACTGACGACGCATGGAAGAAGTCTTAGCAAAGTTAGTAAACAAAAAGGTAAAATTGCTAACGTACACACACACCACCACACACACACACACACACACACACACACACACACACACACACACACACACACACACACACACACACACAGGAAAACAAGGGAAGAGGGAGAAGAGCAATAAAGGAAGGAATAGAGGAAGTGAGGGTGAGGGAAGGAAGGGAAGAAGAGGAAATGGCCTGGAGCGAAGGACAAACAAAACAAAAATAAAGAAGAAGAAAAGGAAAAAGAAAAAAAAACAAGAAAGAAAAAAGGAAGAAGGAGAGAGAAGAGAAATAAAGGAAGGAAGAGAGGAAGTGAGGAAAGAGGAAGATAAGGAAGGAAGAGAGGAAGAGAGAAGGAGGAAGAATAAAAAAGGAGGGAGACAAGAGAGGGAGGAAGAGAAAGAGAAGATAAAGGAAGGAAGAGAGGAAGAGAAAGAGAAGATAAAGGAAGGAAGAGAGGAAGAGAAAGAGAAGATAAAGGAAGGAAGTGAGGAAGAGAAAGAGAAGATAAAGGAAGGAAGAGAGGAAGAGAAAGAGAAGATAAAGGAAGGAAGAGAGGAAGAGAAAGAGAGAAAGAAAGATAAAGGAAGGAAGAGAGGAAGAGAAAGAAAGAAAGAGAAGATAAAGGAAGGAAGAGAGGAAGAGAAAGAGAGAAAGAGAAGATAAAGGAAGGAAGAGAGAAAGAGAAAGAGAGAAAGAGAAGTTAAAGGAAGGAATAGCGAAGGGTGTGAACTTAAAGATGATATATGAAAAAACTGTTGCATAATAAGAAAGAAATAGAAAAAATAAAGTAATTGTGGAGTCAGAATAGCCAAAAGAGAACAAAAGTCAGGGATAAATACGGGAACATCATAAAAAGTCAGGTATTCATTTTTAAAGTCACTTAACTGGAAAATAATAAGACACATTATTAGATGCATGAAAACAAAGGATGACGCAATTTTCCCCACGCCTGCGCTTTCTCCTCCTTGTAACACACACACACACACACACACACACACACACACACACACACATACACACATACACACACACACACACACACACACATACACACACACACACACACACAACACACATTTTCCCCTACCGTCCTTTTCCTTTCACCGCTCACTTCACATATAAATATTAATTCAGAGAGAGAGAGAGAGAGGAGAGAGAGAGAGAGAGAGAGAGAGAGAGAGAGAGAGAGAGAGGAGAAGAGAGAGAGAGAGAGAGAGAGAGAGAGAAGAGAGAGAGAGAGAAGAGAGAGGGAGGTAGAGAGAGAGAGAGAGAGAGAGAGAGAGAGGAGAGAGAGAGAGAGAGAGAGAGAGGAGAGAGGAGAGAGAGAGAGGAGAGGAGAGAGAGAGAAAGGATATAAATAGGTAGGAACGCAGTAATGATAGAGAAAACAGGAAACAAAAAAGACAATTATGGAAGAAGAAGAAAAATGGAAAGAAGAAATGAATGAAGGAATGGAGAATAAACGAGAGAGAGAGAGAGAGAGAGAGAGAGAGAGAGAGAGAGAGAGAGAGAGAGAGAGAGAGAGAGAGAGAGAGAGAGAGAGAGAGAGAGAGAGAGAGAGAGAGAGAGAGAGAGGGGAGAGAGAGAGAGAGAGAGAGAGAGAGAGAGAGAGAGAGAGAGAAGGGGGGAAAATAAGTAAACATAAAAATAAATAATGATTGTAGAGCTAAAATAATAATACTCAACAAAATAAAAGAAGCAAATCTTACAAAAAGAATGAAAGAAACTGAAGAAAAGAAATATAAATAAACTTAAACGTCAAAAAAACAAGAAGAAAAATCAAGATACTGTACTAGCTAAATAACACTACTAACAATACTATAACTACTAATAAAAATAACTAAGAATACTAAACAATCAAGTAGTAATATTATTGAAACACTAAAATCCAAACTAGTTACTCAAAAACATAGATAGAAACTTAAGATACAAAAACAAAAGAAAGACAACTAAAGAAACTATAAATAAACTCCAGACAAAAAAAACTAAACTAGGTAAACTAAGGAAACTAAAAACTATAATCTGTTTTTTTTAACGAGGCAAAAATCCTGCCCCCTTGCTGCTTACTGCCTGATATTTGATGCCAGGAGAAGGGAATACTATGCTTCTTCTAAATTTCAGTTGTATTTTATCATAGTTAACCCTATTATCAGGTAAACATAGGCATCACTTTAAGCATGAGACCTTAAGATAGACTGGAATTTTCGCCTTGTTAAAGAAAATAGACTATAGATATTTAATTAATCAAAGCTTAAAAGACAAATCCCATCAATTCTTCAGCCACGAAAGGTCACACTAGGTCACACTAGGTTGGTTAATAACACAACGGAGGTCATATGCAAGCAGGGATGAGAGGCTTGCGATTGCCCAACACAGAAGGTCAAAAGGTCAGGTCAGAGATCCATTAGCGACGGAGGGTTATGGATGTTGTTGAATGAACCATTATTTCCAGAGAGTGAGAGTGAGAGAGAGAGAGAGAGAGAGAGAGAGAGAGAGAGAGAGAAGAGAGAGAGAGAGAGACGAGAGAGAGAGAGAGAGAGAGAGAGAGAGAGAGAGAGAGAGAGACGAGAAAGAAGA
Organism: Chionoecetes opilio; assembly: GCA_016584305.1. NCBI lineage: Eukaryota > Metazoa > Arthropoda > Malacostraca > Decapoda > Majidae > Chionoecetes > Chionoecetes opilio. Next base: position 94,205 of record JACEEZ010018274.1, read on the forward strand.
ACCTTACGTCACCAACAAATCAAGGAGATGAGTCGTCAGATTCCTCCTCCTCCTCCTCCTCCTCCTCCTCTCCTCCTCCTCCTCCTCCTCGAAAGGGAGTAAGAGCCTAGCAAGTAATTATCGCCCAATTAGTCTAACGTCTGTGATTGTTAAACTATTTGAGAAAATATTGCGGGATAAAATAGTGTCTTTTCTCGATGAAAATAACTCAATACTAAACTCCCAGCATGGATTTCGAAATAAAAGATCCTGCTTAACAAACCTAATGGATTTTTTTAATGTCATTTATTCAAACTGGGACGCTAAAATTCCCTCGGATGTAATATACCTTGATTTTCAGAAAGCCTTCGATACAGTTCCCCATAAGCGACTGTTAACTAAACTAAGGGCACATGGCATAGGAGAGCAATTATGTTCATGGATTGGCGATTGGCTTTCAAATCGTAAACTGCGGGTAGTAATAAATGGCGAGGCAGCTAATTGGTTAGATGTCACTAGTGGGGTGCCTCAGGGCTCGGTCTTGGGTCCTACTCTTTTTCTGATATATATCAACGATCTGGACTGCGGACTTGTATCTAAAATATCGAAATTTGCAGATGACACCAAATTAGCGGTAAAGCATATACTAGAGAAACTGCGAACTCATACAAAAGTGATCTCGACAAACTATCAGATTGGAGTGATAAATGGCTATTAAAATTCAATTCCGATAAATGTAAAGTAATGCATATAGGCAACGATAACCTCAAATATAACTATCAAATGCAAAATAAATCGTTAACTGAAGTACAGCAGGAAAAGGATTTAGGTGTCATCATCAGTAATGTTCTGAAAACCAGTCCGCATTGCCTAGCTGCCAGTAAAAAGGCAAATATGATGTTGGGCTTTATTAAACGCAACTTTGAACATAAAACTCCGAAAGTAATGACACAATTATACACGTCCTTGTTAGGCCGCACTTGGAATATGCCGTTCAATTCTGGTCGCCCTGTTTCGTAAAAGATCAAGCCAAATTGGAATCAGTGCAAAGAAGAGCAACCAAACAAATTCCATCTCTGCGAAATTCATCTTATGAAGAGAGACTGCGGAAACTTAATATGTTTTCCTTAAAAGATCGAAGAATCCGTGGGGACTTGATAGAAACCTTTAAGATCCTAAAAGGATTTGATGTCATTAATCAAGAGAACCTATTCGAGCTTTCAACTCAAGTGACAACAAGAAAATAATGGTTTAAAACTAAACGGTCAACGTTGCATCACCGATCTTCGTAAAAATTATTTCAATGTTAGAGTCGTTGATCGATGGAACAAGTTACCGCAAATGTTGTCGGAGCCAGCACAATAACTACATTCAAAAAACAGACTTGACGCGCACTGTAAAGTAAATGGTATTGATAGTGCGAATTCGCATCTAGTCCCCCGTATCGATTAGTTGTTGGATGGTAGTTGTGTAGTTGGTTTAGTTTTAGATATTTTCCATCATTTCGCACTATGAAACTTCCATGTTCCATCCTTCTTTTCA
>JACEEZ010018275.1:0-11186 GCA_016584305.1 Chionoecetes opilio
ACATTTTGAATTTTTCTCTACTAATCCTATTCTATTTTTTCAAAAAGGGCTGTATAATGTAAATTTTTCGACTTTTTTTTTAGCCTTAAAAAATACTTAAAAAACACTTGAAAAAATGTTGTTTTTAAGAAAAAAATTGTACAAAAATTACAAAAAAATACTTTTTTAACCATAATATTGAAAAATATATTTTTGTGTAAAATTGCTGAATCATGTAAATTTTTTCGACGTTTTTTTAGGCTTTAAAAAATATTAAAACATTTAAAAAAAACGTTTTTTTTTAAAGAAAAAATTTTTATACAAAAATTTTTATAAAATTACATTTTTTAGTTTAATTTTGTAAAAATAGTTGCAGCAAATAAAAAAGCTATTTAGCTCAGATTAAAGAAAATATTTAAATTTAGTAAAAAAAAAATTTTTTCACTGATAACTAGCAAAAATCTTGAAAACAAATTTTTTTTGGTTATAGAAATATGAAAAAAAAGTACTTGTATATTACAAAACATTACGTTTACAAAAAACTATAAAAAATGCTTGAAATATCCCGTTATATCAAATAAAAACCTCCTCTCTTCTATTTAATAGCTTAATGTAATTAAACACTTATAGGGAAAATTATTCAAAAAGGGGATTTTACACTTCAATTTGTAGGAAACAGATGTATACCCCGAAAAAATACAAAGACTTGCAAACACTACATTTTATGATTTAAAGCAATATGAAAAGAAAAACTACTTTAATATACAAAACGTACGTTACGAAGAAACATAAAAAACCTTTGAAATATACCGTTTTCACAAAAAATAACCTTTTACTTTTCCCTTTTTAAATAGCTTAAGGAAGTAAGTCTTATGGTGCATTTTATTCTAAAAAGAGGTTTTTTGTACTTCAATTTGTGGGAAAAACAGCTATTACACTGAAAACAGAAAAAATCTTTAAAAACACTACTTTTTTAATGGGTTTATAGCAATATAATAAGAAAAACTACCTTTATATACAATAACGCTACTTTTTAAAGAAACTTAAAAACCACTTGAAAATTACCGTTATTCCAATAAATCCCCTTACTTTCTATTTATTAGCTAATGAAATGTAAGCTACTTTAGTGAAAATTTTTTTTAAAAAGGGGATTTTACCTTCAATTTTGGAAAACGCTTAACCCCCGATAAATACTAAGATATACTAAAAAACACTATTTTTTGGGGTTTATGCATTATAGTAAATACTTGTATAATAAAAAAACCTAGATTTTTAAAAGAAACTATAAAAAACGTTTGAAATATACGTTTATCAAATAAAAAACCCTCTGACTTTCTTTTAAAGCTTATGTAAAAGCTACTTATGGTGAAAATTTTCTAAAAAAGGATTTTTAACTTAAATTTGTGGGAAAACACTATATAACCCCGATAACGCAAAAATCATTAAAAAGAAAAATTTTGGGGGTAAAAGCAATCATAAGGAAAAATTCCCTTTATTAATGATTAACCTCAATTAAGGAAAAACTATGAAACACGTAAAATATAAAATTGTATCACAATATAGAGTCTCAAACTCCTATTATAAGCTTACAGTAGTTTAAAATAGCAATTTCTAACGAAAACAACAATAATTCCACATTTTGAATTTCTCTATCATAAAAAGAGCTGAATAATGTCAATTTTCGACATTTTTTAGCCCTTCAAAAATACATTAAAACACTTGAAAAAACGTTGTTTTTAAGAATAAAATTGATACATAAATTACATGAAAAATACATATTTTAAGCTCATAATATTGTAACATATAATTGTGTAAAAGTGCTGAATAATGTCAAATTTCGACATTTTTTAGGCTTTCAAAAATACATTAAAACACTTGAAAAAACGTTGTTTTTAAGATTAAAAATTGATACCTAAATTTCATGAAAAATACATATTTTTAGCTATTAATTTTGTAAAATATAGTTGTAGCAAATATAAAAGGCTATTTAGCTACAGATATAAAGAAATATACTTCAATTTGTAGAAAAAACAACTCTTCACTGATAACTAGCTAAAATCATTGAAAACACTACATTTTATGGGTTTATAGCAATATAATAAGTAAAACTACCTGTATATATACAATAACGCTACAGTTTAGAAGAAACTATGAAAAACGCTTGCAATATACCGTTATATCACAATAAATAACCTCTTACTCTTCTATTTAATAGCTTAATGTAATGTAAGCTACTTATAGGTGCAAATTATTCTAAAAAGAGGATTTTATACTTCAATTTGTAGGAAAACAGCTATATATCACTGATAACTAGCTAAAATAATTGAAAACACTACATTTTATGGGTTTATAGCAATATGATAAGTAAAACTACTTGTATATATACAATAACGCTACAGTTTAGAAGAAACTATGAAAAACGCTTGCAATATACCGTTATATCCAATAAATCCTCTGACTTTTCTATTTATGCTTTGTATTAAACACTTATGTGAAAATTTTTTCAAAAAAGAGGTTTTCAATTAAATTTGTAGAAAACAGCTGTATATCCCCGTTTTTTAGCTAAGATATTGAAAACCTACATTTTTAGGGGTTTATAGCAATATATAAAAAAACTACTTATATATAAAAAAAACCTACAGTTTACAAAACTATAAAAAAACGCGGCAATAAAAACGTTTATACAATAAATACCCTTACTTTTCTATTTTGTTTAAATGTAATGAAAGCTACTAATAGGTGAAAATTTTTTTTAAAAAAGGGTTTTTACTTAAATTTTGTAGAAAATACTATATTCACCGATAAATACTAATAAAATTAAAAACCCAACTACTTTTATTGGTTTACATATGTAAGAAAAACTACTTGTATATAAAACGCTACATTTTTAAAAGACCTAAAAAAACGTTTGCAAATACCGTTAATCACAATAAAACCCCTTCCCCCTTCTTTTAAATAGCTTAAGTAATGTAAGCTACAATGGTCAAATTGTTCAAAAGAGGATTTTATACTTAAATTTGTGGGAAAAATCTAATATCCCGAAAACTAGCTAAAATCTTTGAAAAAACCATTTTGTGGTTAAACATTATAAAAGGGTATATTCCCCCTTTTAAATGATATAACCTACAATTAAGAAAAAACTATAAAAAACACGTATAATAACAATTGTTCCATATAAGTCTCAAACTCCATTAAAAACTTACATTTTTAAAAATAAATTTCTAACAAAAACAACAAAATTCCACTTTTAATTTTTTTATCTTCTCTATCTCATTTCTTCAAAAGGGTAAATAATGTCAATTTTTGACATTTTTTAGCCCCTTTAAAAATAAATTTAAAAAACTTAAAAAAAATTGTTTTTAAGAATAAAATTGATACATAAATTCTGAAAAATACTATTTTAAACTCATAATATTGTAAAAAATTGTTTTTTTAAAAGTGCTGAATAAAGAAAAATTTTGACATTTTTTTAGGCTTTTAAAAAAACTTAAAAACCTTTAAAAACTTTGTTTTTTTAAAATTAAATTGATACATAAAATTTTGAAAAAAACATATTTTTTTGCTATTAATTTTTTTAAAATTGTTGCAGCAAATTAAAAAACTATTTTGCTACAGATTAAAAATTACTTCATTTTTGAAAAAAAAACTCTTTACTGTAACTAGCTAAAAAACTTGAAACACTTTTTTTTGGGGTTTTTGCAATATGTGTAAAGTTTGTATATTACAAAAACGTACATTTACAAGAACTATGAAAAAATGCTTGCAATATCCGTTATATCAAATAAATCCCCCTTACTCTTCTATTTAAAAGCTTAATGTAAATTAAGCTACTTTAGTGCAAATTATTCTAAAAAAATTTTTTTTACTTTCAATTTGTGGAAAAAAGCTATATATACTGAAAAAACTAAAATTCATTTAAAAAACTACTTTTTGGGGTTTTTAGCATATAAAGTAAACTACCTGTATATATACAATAAAGCACAGTTTAGAAAAAACTTGAAAAAACCCTTTCAAATTTTCCCTTTTTCACAATAAATAACCCCGACTCTTTTTATTTAAAAGCTTAATGTAATGTAACTACTTATAGTTAAAATTTTTCAAAAAAAGGGTTTATATTTCCCAAATTTTTGGAAACAGCTATTATCCTGATAAATAAATAAAATTTTTAAAAACTACATTTTTTTGGGGTTTTTTACATATAATAAGTAAAACATTGTATTAAACAATAACGCTACGTTTTTGAAGAAACTATGAAAACGCCTGCAATATACCGTTTTTTCACAAAAAATAACTTTTCTCTACTATTTAATACTTAAGTAATGTAAGTACTAAAGGTGCAAAATTTTTCTAAAAAAAGGATTTTATCTTTATTTTTTAGGAAAAAAGCTTATATCACCGATAAATGCTAAAATCAGGGGGGGGAAAACACTACATTTTTTTGGGTTTAAAAGCAATTTTATAAAAAAACTACTTTATTATACAAAAACCCCGCTAAAATTTTTAAAAAAACTATGAAAAACGTTTTGCAAAAAAACCGTTTATCCCCAAAATCCCTTTTACTCTTCTATTTATTAGCTTAATGTAAAGAAAGCTACTTATGGGTCCAAATTTTTCTAAAAAAAGGATTGTATACTTCAATTTGTAGCAATACAGCTATAATCACCAATAACTAGCTAAAACCATTGAAAAGAACACATTTTGTGGGTATAAAGCATTATCATAAGGTATATTCCTTCTATTAATGATTAACACTACAATTAAGAAGAAAAATATGAAAAACAGTATAATATACAATTGTATTACAATATAGAGTCTCAAACTCCTATTATAAACTTACAGTAGTTTAAAATTGCAATTTCTAACGAAAACAACTATAATTCCACATTTTGAATTTCTCTATCTAATCTCTATCTCTATTTCTTCTAAAAGGCTGAATAATGTCAATTTCGACATTTTTTAGCGCTTCAAAAATACATTAAAACACTTGAAAAAACGTTGTTTTTAGGAATAAAATTGATACATAAATTACATGAAAAATACATATTTTAAGCTCATAATATGTAAAAAATAGTTGTGTAAAAGTGCTGAATAATGTCAAAATTTTGACATTTTTTAGGCTTTCAAAAATACATTAAAACACTTGAAAAAACGTTGTTTTTAAGATTAAAATTGGGTACATAAATTTTATGAAAAATACATATTTTTAGCTATTAATTTTGTAAAATATAGTTGCAGCAAATATAAAAAGCTATTTAGCTACAGATATCAAGAAATATACTTCAATTGGTAAAAAAACAACTCTTCACTGATAACTAGCTAAAATCATTGAAAACACTACATATTTTTTGGGGATATAGCAATATGATAAGTAAAAGTACTTTTATATATACAAAACGCTACAGTTTACAAGAAACTATAAAAACGCTTGCAATATACCGTTATATCACATAATAAACCCCTTACTCTTTTATTTAATAGCTTAATGTAATGTAGCTAATTATAGGTGCAAATTATGCTAAAAAGAGGATTTTATACTTCAATTTGTAGGAAAACAGCTGTATATCACATTAAATAGCTAAGATCATTGAAAACACTACCCTTTTATGGGTTTATAGCAATATGATAAGTAAAACTATTTTTATATATACAAAAACGCTACAGTTTACAAGAAAATTTGAAAAACGCTTGCAATATACCGTTATATCACAATAAATAAACCTCTGACTCTTCTATTTATTAGCTTAATGTAATGTAAGCTACTTATAGGTGCAAATTATTCTAAAAAAAGGATTTTACACTTTTAATATGTAGGAAAAAAAGCTGTATATCACCGATAAATAACTAGATCATTGAAAACACTACATTTTATGGGTTTTTTAGCAAAATGATAAGTAAAACTACTTGTATATATACAAAAACGCTACAGTTTACAAGAAACTATAAAAACGCTTGAATATACCGTTATATCACAATAAATAACCTCTTAATCTTCTATTTTAAAAGCTTAATGTAATGTAGCTACTTATAGGTGCAAATTATTCTAAAAACAGGATTTTTATACTTCAATTTGTAGGAAAACAGCTATATATCCTGATAACTAGCTAAAATCATTGAAATTATTTCATTTTATGGGTTATAGCAATATAATAAGTAAAAATACTTTTATTATAACGCTACAGTTTAGAAGAAACTATAAAAAACGCCTGCAATATACCCTTATATCACAATAAATAACCCCTTACTTTCTATTTATACCTTAATGTAATGTAACCCACTATAGGTGCAAATTGTTTTAAAAAGAGGATTTTATATTCATTTTTAGGAAAATAGCTATATATCACCGATAAATAGCTAATATCATTTAAAACACTACATTTAGGTTTATAGCAATATGATTAGTAAAACTACTTGTATTATACAATAACGCTACAGTTTACAAGAAACTATGAAAAACGCTTGCAAAATACCGTTATATCACAATAAATACCCTCTTACTTTTCTATTTATTAGCTTAATGTAAAGTAAGTACTTATAGGTCCAAATTATTCTAAAAAAAAGGATTGTTTACTTCAATTTGTAGCAATACAGCTATATATCACCGATAACTAGCTAAAATCATTGAAAAGAAGAAAATTTTGTGGGTATAAAGCATTATATAAGGTATATTCCTTTTATTAATGATATAACACTACAATTAAGAACAAACTATGAAAAACACGTATAATATACAATTGTATCACAATATAGAGTCTCAACTCCTATTATAAGCTTACAGTAGTTTAAAATAGCAATTTCTAACGAAAACAACTATAATTCCACATTTTGAATTTCTCTATCTAATCTCTATCTCTATTTCTTCTAAAAGGGCTGAATAATGTCAATTTTCGACATTTTTTAGCCCTTCAAAAATACATTAAGACACTTGAAAAAACGTTGTTTTTAAGAATAAAATTGATACATAAATTACATGAAAAATACATATTTTAAGCTCATAATATTGTAGAATATAGTTGTGTAAAAGTGCTGAATAATGTCAAATTTCGACATTTTTTAGGCTTTCAAAAATACATTAAAACACTTTAAAAAAAAGTTGTTTTTAAAAATTGAAAAATTGATACATAAATTTTATGAAAAATACATATTTTTAGCTATTAATTTTGTAAAATATAGTTGCAGCAAATATAAAAAGCTATTTAGCTACAGATATAAAGAAATATACTTCAATTTGTTGAAAAAACAATTCACTGATAACTAGCTAAAATCATTGAAAACACTACATTTTTTGGGTTTATAGCAATATGATAAGTAAAAGTACTTGTATATATCCAATAACGCTACAGTTTACAAGAAACTATGAAAAATGCTTGCAATATACCGTTATATCACAATAAATAACCTCTTACTCTTCTATTTAATAGCTTAATGTAATGTAAGCTACTTATAGGTGCAAATTATTCTAAAAAGAGTATTTTATACTTCAATTTGTAGGAAAACAGCTATATATCACTGATAACTAACTAAATTCATTGAAAACACTACATTTTATGGGTTTATTGCAATATATTAATTAAAACTACCTGTATATATACAATAACGCTACAGTTTAGAAGAAAATATGAAAAACGCTTGCAATATACCGTTATATCACAATAAATAACCTCTGACTCTTCTATTTAATAGCTTAATGTAATGTAAGCTACTTATAGGTGCAAATTATGCTAAAAAGAGGATTTTATACTTCAATTTGTAGGAAAACAGCTGTATATCACATATAAATAGCTAAGATCATTGAAAACACTACATTTTATGGGTTTATAGCAATATGATAAGTAAAACTACTTGTATATATACAAAAACGCTACAGTTTACAAGAAACTATGAAAAACGCTTGCAATATACCGTTATATCACAATAAATAACCTCTGACTCTTCTATTTATTAGCTTAATGTAATGTAAGCTACTTATATGTGCAAATTATTCTAAAAAGAGGATTTTACACTTCAATTTGTAGGAAAACAGCTGTATATCACCGATAAATAACTAAGATCATTGAAAACACTACATTTTATGGGTTTATAGCAATATGATAAGTAAAACTACTTGTATATATACAAAAACGCTACAGTTTACAAGAAACTATGAAAAACGCTTGCAATATACCGTTATATCACAATAAATAACCTCTTACTCTTCTATTTAATAGCTTAATGTAATGTAAGCTACTTATAGGTGCAAATTTTTCTAAAAACAGGATTTTATACATCAATTTGTAGGAAAACAGCTATATATCACTGATAACTAGCTAAAATCATTGAAATTATTACATTTTATGGGTTTATAGCAATATAATAAGTAAAAATACTTGTATATAACGCTACAGTTTAGAAGAAACTATAAAAAACGCCTGCAATATACCGTTATATCACAATAAATAACCTCTTACTCTTCTATTTAATAGCTTAATGTAATGTAAGCTACTAATAGGTGCAAATTGTTCTAAAAAGAGGATTTTATACTTCAATTTGTAGGAAAAAAGCTATATATCACCGATAACTAGCTAAAATCATTGAAAAGAACACATTTTGTGGGTATAAAGCATTATCATAAGGTATATTACTCCTATTAATGATATAACACTACAATTAAGAACAAACTATGAAAAACACGTATAATATACAATTGTATCACAATATAGAGTCTCAAACTCCTATTATAAGCTTACAGTAGTTTAAAATAGCAATTTCTAACGAAAACAACTATAATTCCACATTTTGAAATTTTTCCCACATAAAAAAAGCTGAATAATGTCAATTTTTGACTTTTTAGCCTTTTAAAAATACTTAAAAATTGAAAAAACGGTTTTTTTAAAAATAAAATTGTCATAAATTTCATGAAAAATAATATTTTAAAATCATAATATTTAAAATATAATTGGTAAAAGTGCTGAATAAATTTAAATTTTACATTTTTTAGGGTTTTAAAAAATTAAACCTTTAAAAAACGTTGTTTTTTTAAAAATTTAAATTTATACCTAAATTTCAGAAAAATACATATTTTTAGCTATTAATTTTGTAAAAAAAAGTTGTAGCAATATAAAAGGCTATTTAGTACAGAATAAAAATTACTTAAATTTTTAGAAAAAACAAATCTTCACTGAAAATAGCTAAAAACATTTTAAAAAACTACATTTTTTGGGTTTTAGCATATAATAAAAACTATGTAATATACAAAAACGCTACAGTTTTGAAGAAATATGAAAAACGCTTGCAATATCCGTTATTCACAATAAAAAAAACCTCTTACTCTTCTATTAAAACTTAAAGTAAAGTAAGCTACTTTTGGTGCAAATTATTCTAAAAGGGATTTTATACTTCAATTTGAGGAAAAAAGCTATATACACTGATAATAGCAAAACATTGAAAACACTACATTTTTGGGTTTTTTAGAAAATGTAAGTAAAAATATTTTTATATATACAATAACCTACGTTTAGAAGAAACTTGAAAAAAAGCTTGCAAATACCCTTATATCACAAAAAATAAACCCCTACTCTTCTTTATTAGCTTTTAATGTAAGCTACTTTAGGTCAAATTATTCAAAAAAAAGGGGTTTTACAATTCAATTGTAGGAAACACTGTATATCACCCATAAATAGCTAAGATCATTGAAAAAACTACATTTTTTGGGTTATAGCAATAAAGTAAAAATACTTATATATAACAAAAACGCTACGTTTACAAAAAATATGAAAAACCCCGTGGGAAAAACGTTTTCACAATAATAACCTCTTTCTCTTCTTTTAAAAGCTTTAAAGTAAAGTAACTAATTGGTGCAAATTTTTTTAAAAAAAGGGTTTTTTACTTCATTTGTAGGAAAAAAGCTTTTATCACCATAAATGCTAATATCATTGAAAAAAATATTTTTTTGGGGGTTTTGCAATATGTAAGTAAAACTACTTGATTATACAAAAAAGCTACATTTACAAAAAGCTATGAAAAAAGCTTGCAATATACCGTTTTTATCACAATAAAAAAACCCTTACTTTTTTTTTAATAGCTTAATGAAGTAAGCACTAATGGGGGCAAAAATTTTTCTAAAAAAGGATTTTTACTTTAATTTTGGAGGAAAATAGCTATAATCACCGATAACTAGCTAAAATCATTTAAAAGAACACATTTTGTGGGGTATAAAGCATTATCTAAAGGGATATTTCCCCCTATTTAAAGAATAACACTACAATTAAAAACAAACTATAAAAAAAAGTAAATATACAAAGTTCACAATATAGAGTCTCAAATTCCCATTTTAAGCTTACAGAGTTAAAATGCAATTTCTAACGAAAACAACTATAATTCCCATTTTTTAATTTTTTTACAATCTCTATCTCTATTTCTTCTAAAAGGGGGTGAATAAAAGTCAATTTTTTACATTTTTTTGCCCTTAAAAAAACATTAAAACACTTGAAAAAAAGTTTTTTTTTAAGAATAAAATTGATACATAAATTTCAAAAAAAATACATATTTTAAGCTCATAAAATTGTAAAATATTTTGGTAAAAGTGCTGAATAATGTCAAAATTTCGACATTTTTTTTGGCTTTCAAAAAAAATTAAAACACTTGAAAAAAAAGTTGTTTTTAAATTAAAATTTTATACATAAATATTTTTAAAAAAACAATTTTTTTGCTATTTTTTGTAAAAAATAGTTGCGCAAATATAAAAAAACTATTTAGCTACAATATAAAGAAATATACTTTAATTTTTAGAAAAAAAAACTCTTCACTGTAACTACTAAAATCATTGAAAAAATACATTTTTGGGTTTATAGCAATATGTAAATAAAAAACTTGTATATATACAATAACGCTACAGTTTTAAGAAACTATGAAAAATGCTTGCAATATCCGTTAATCACAATAAAAACCTCTTACTCTTCTATTTTTAAAAGCTTAATGTAAGTAAGCTACTTTTAGGTGCAAATTTTCTAAAAGAGGTTTTATACTTCAAAATTTTTAGGGAAAAAAGCTATATTCATGATAACTAACTAAATTTATTGAAAACCTACATTTTTTTGGTTTATAGCATATAATAATAAACACCTGAATATACAATAACCTAAAAGTTTTTTAAAAAAACTATGAAAAAAGCTTGCAAATACCCTTTTATCACAATAAAAAACCTCTGACCTTTTTTTTTTCTTTTAAAATTT
>JACEEZ010018276.1:0-37500 GCA_016584305.1 Chionoecetes opilio
TTTAAAAAAAAGGTTTAAAAATTTATCGGCAAACAATTTCCCAAATTTTGGGTTTATAGGTTTTTGGGGGGGGTTAAATGGGGGGGGGACAAGTCGCTTGCGAGAGACGGTGAGGTGAATTCAAGGGTGCCACACATTGGATTTTGTCCCAGATTTGATGGGATTATTCATGTATTTAGCAGTCGTTTATTGAAAAAGGTTAAGCATAGGTTTTGTTGTACCGTACAATTGATATAACCCCCTGTTAAATACTTGAATATCCTTCAAAAGTCCCAAGATAGACACAAAAATATCCAACGCCAAAGACCTACATCCCCAAAATCTTTTGGCAAATAAAAAGATTTTGGGAAATATCTGGGTACATCGTAGTTAGGCAGATGGTGGTGGTTTTGTTACGAGAGCGACATCAAGGCCGATATGTACCAATAAGTAGACTTTACGAATGTTGCTGGTTTTGTATGGGAATTGAAAATCCTGTTTCGGTTCGCAGTAGTCAGAAAAGCTTCAGGAAGCTTTCCACAGCCCATGGGTTAACTGGATGGACTATGACAAGGAATTCCTGAATAAGAATTGAAGAAGGTATCTTAAAAATGTTGACCAAGAAATTAATGAAGGGGTGGAATGAAATCAAATTTAAGGAACATCTACAAGAAATAAAGATTTATAAAAAATATATAAAAAGACGACGTATACAAAAAATGGACCAACGTGATATAGAAGATATATTATAATGAAAATAATCCCAAAATTTAGATACCACATCAGGAGGAACACATACATGGAAATGAAAAGGTAAACAAGAAGGAGAAAAGAACCATGAGTGCAAAAGAAAAACAAAACACAAAACAACAAATATATTATAAAACACAACTAAAAAACACCACCCACCCCACCACAACAAACCACACACACACAGACACAACACAAACACAACACAACACACACATCGCACCAACACCCCACACACACACACACACACACAACACACCACACACACAACACAACACACCACACACACAACTCACACACACAAACTCACAACACACACACACACACACACAACACACACACACACACACACACACACACACACACACACACACACCCACACACACACACACACACACACCACACACACACACACACACACACACACACACAACACACACACACTAAAACACACCCTCATGAAACAAAGGAACACCCGATGATCAAAAACACACAAAACGAAACAAAAGTCCCCACACAGCAAAACAAACACCAAAAAAAGCCACAACACAACAAAACAACAGGGATAATGAGAAGGTAGACAGCGATACAGGTGAATATTAGATGGGAGAAAAAATGGAAACAAAACTAAACACATCCCCGAAATAAAGATGATACCTTATGGTTAATAATAAATAATTAATTAATCATGGGGAAAATCGTTGGAGGGAGCGCCGCATCGCCAATCCTGAAGGAGCTCCTCCATCTATCCGACCCGTATAGTTAAACTCTTAGAATACAAATATGGGGGAAACCCAAAATGGCCTCTAACTCCAAGCTGTACAACTCTTAAAAGTTCCAAGATGAATGACCAACCATGGTTTCCCGATCTAAATCCAAACTCTATCCGTCAAAGTTCCAGGAAGATTGACCACAATCTAGGATCTTTCTCCCCAAACTGCTTACCTTAAAAGTTGCAAGATAATGACGGACCAAATGGACCAGATTCCAATATGATGCCCTATCAATGACCCGATCCAACTCCACATATTTGTTTAAAACTGGAGGATAAAAATTCTTATCCCGAAACTGCGGGAGCAAATCAATTTTTAGTGCCCCAGTGCGGGAATGTGAGAAAAAAAGATGATAAATTTCAGAATTGGTGCAAATCACATTAACACACAAGTGTAGAAATCTGCACCGGCATTATATCTAATTTTAAACCCAAACGTATTGGGTGAGGTGGTTGGGTTGTTGGGAGTTAAATAAGCTGGGCAAGGGCAGCAAGTCGCTTGCGAGAGACGGTTTGAGGTAAATTTAAGGGTGCACACATGGGTTTTGTTCCAAGATTTAGACGGGATATTCATGTATTTTGCATCGTTTATCTGAAGGTATGCATAGGTTCCGTTGTACGTACCTTTATATAAACCACTGAATAATACTTGAATAATCCTTCAAAAGTCCCAAGATAGGGCACAAAAAATCCCAAGCCAAACCTACATCCCAAGATCTTTTGGCAAATAAAAAGGATTGGTAAATATCTGGTACATCGTTTTAAAGAGGCAGATGGTGGTGTGTGTTATCGAGAGCTGACATCAAGGCGTATATGTGACCAATAAGTAGACTTTACGAAATGGGCCTGGTTTTGTATGCAAATTGAAAACTGCGGTTCGGTTTCGCAGTAAACCAGCAGAGCTTTAGGAAGGTTCCCCACAGCCCACGGTAACTGATGACTATACAAAGGGATTCCGAAAAGAGTGAAGAATATAGTCTATAAAGAGTGTGACCAAGAAAGTTATGAAGGCGTGGAATGAAATCAAATTTAGGAACATCTACAAGAAATAAAATTTATAAGTATATATAAAAGACGACTATACAAAAGATGGAAAACTTGATAATAAAGATATATTATTAGAAAATAATCATATTAAGAACACATCATCAGGAGGAAACAGCATACATGGAAAGAATAAGGTAAACAAGAAAAAGAAAAAACCATGAGTGACAGAGAAACACAAAAAAAACAAAACAACAAATATAATATAAAACACAACTAAAACACACACACCACCCACACACAAAAAACCCCACACACAGACACACACCCCAAACACATACACAAACACACACATCGCACACAACACACACACAACACACACACACACACACACACACACACACACACGTAAAAACCACACACACACACAACCCCTTCACACACAAAACACACACACACTTTAAAACACACCACACAACACACAACACAACACACACCACACACACCACACCAAAAAACACACAACTCACACCCCAACCACACACAACACACACACACACACACACAACACACACAAAACACACACACCCCACCCACACAACACCACACACACACACACCACACCACAACACACACACCACCACACCCACACACACACACACAACACACACACACCAAAAACACACACCGAACACACACCCTCATGAAACAAAGGAACACCCGATGATCAACCACACAAAAACGAGAACAAAAGTCTCATTACGCAAACAAAACCCCCTAAAAAAGACACAAACAACAACAAACAACAGGTATATGAAAAAGGTGGGGACAGCGATCAGGTGAATTATTGAGGGGAGAAAAAATGGGAAACAAAAAATTAAAACACATCCAGAAATAAAGATGATTTAAACCTATTGTAATTAATAAATAATTAATTAATCATGGGGAATTGTTGGGAAGGAGCGCCGAATCGCCATCCTGAAGAAACATCCTACCCCACTCCGACTGTATAGTCTACTACTCTTAAAGTTCAAATATGGGGACAATAATGGCCAGATCTACTCCAAGTGTACAACTCTTAAAAGTTCCAAGATCATGACCAACCATGGTCCAGATTAACTAACTAAGTCTTTTTACCCGTAAAAGTTCCAAGATGAATGACAACCACATCTAAGGGTCTTACTCCAAGTGTTCTACCCTTAAAAGTTGCAAGATAATGACGGACCATATATGGACAGATTCCAATAGATGCACCTATCAATGGGCCAGATCCAACTCCCACATAAATTTTTTTTATACTGGAGGATAATAATTTTTTTCCCTGAAACTGCGGGAGCAATCAATTTTTAGTGCCCCCCCCCAGTGCGGGGGAAATTGAGAAAAACAGTGATCATTACAGAATTGGAGCAAAATCCATCAACAAAGGTTGTAGAAATTTGCAAACGGCATTATATATAATTTTAACCCAAACGTATTGGTTGAGGATATGGTTGTGGTTGTGATTAAAAGCTGGGGCGAAAAGTACAAAGTCGCTTGGAAAAACGGTTGAGGTGAAATTCAAGGGTGCCACACATTGGAATTGTCCCAAGATTTAGACGGGATATCATGTATTTATGCAGTGTTATCTGAAGGTAAGCAATAGGTTCGTTGTACCGTACCTTGATTAAACCACTGAAAATACTTGAATAATCCCCTCAAAGTCCCATGATAGACACAAAAATATCCCCAAAGCCAAGACCTACATCCCAAAATCTTTTGGCAAATAACCAAGGATTGGTAAATATATCGTACATCGTAATGAGGCAGATGGTGGTGTGTGTTATCGAGCGGGGAAAAATCAAGGCGATATGTGACACAATAAATAGACTTTTTTCGAAAGTCGGCCTGGTTTTTTTTTTGCAATTGAAAAAATGCTGTTTTGGTTTCGCAGTAGTCAGCAGAGCCTTCAGGGAAGGCTTGCCCAGCCCACTGGTTAACTGGAGGACTATGACAAGGAATTCCTGAATAAAAATTGAAAAAAGTAGTCTATAAAAAGTGTTGCCAAAAAATTAATGAAGGGGTGGAATGAAAAACAAATTTAAAGGAAAAAAACTACAAGAAATAAAGATTTTTAAAAATATAAAAAGACGACGTATAAAAAAGATGGAAACGTGATATAGAAAAATATATTATAATAGAAAATAATCAGCATTAAGATACACATCATTCAGGAGGAAACTGCATACATGGAAATGAATAAGGTAAACAAGAAGGAGGAAAGAACCATGAGTGACAGAGAAACACAAAAACACAAATCAACAAAATATAATTATAAATCACAACTAAAAACACAACACACCCACCCACACACAAACACACACACACAGACACACACACAAACACATACACAAACACACACATCGCACACAAACACACACACACACCACACACACACACACACACACACACGTACACGCACACACACACACACACACTTACACACACAAACACACACACACACATACCCCACACCACACACACACACACACACACACACACACACACACACACACACAACTCACACACACACACACTCACACACACGCACACACACACACACACACACACACACACACACACACACACACACACACACACACACACCCCACACACACACCCCACACACACACACACACACACACACACACACACTAAACACACACCCTCATGAAACAAAGGAACACCCGATGATCAAAAACACACAAAAACGAGAACAAAAGTCTCATTACAGCAAAACAAACACCATAAAAAAAAGACCACAACAACAACAAAACAACAGGGATATATGAGAAAGGTGAGACAGCGATACAGGTGAATATATGATGGGAGAACAAAAATACTTACAACCAGTAAAGTAAGAGGTTAAAGTCTACTCTTTTCCTTATGATTTTGATGCGTTAGATAATGATTGTACTCAAAGTCGTTGGAAATGCATCATATTGCAGTTACTCGCTTTTTTTCCCTGCTTTAGGTTAGACTTCTCGACCAACGCCCAGGTTATGTTAGTAAAACTAGCGAGGGGGTGTTCCGGGCCGCCCGCTCCCCAAGTTGTGTTAGGTTTAAATACCAAAGGTCCATGTACTGTATTAAACTGGTTTAACTTTTGAGATTTTTTTCAGAGGAATAGGTAAGTAATTCCCGGTGTTCCCGTAGACTTTAATCAGTTTTATCTTTTTTTATATATTTCCGGGCTTATGTTATTCCGTAGAGTGTTTACCGGGATACATCTTAACGTCATCCACATCTTACTATCAGTACAAAACTACTAGTTGCCATTTTCCCCACCCAAACCCAGCGTTCCCGACGGGTTCCCCGGTTTGTTATGAAGGGGGAGATAAATGCAAAAAATAAGGCATTTCCCGACGTTTTTTAATGTGACCATCAGTCGTAACACATCATAATACATGGGAAAAGAGTAAATTTTGAAACCTCATACTCAATTACTGGTTGAAAGTACAATTTAATCGCATTTTTCACGTCCGGCAATGTTCCTATTTTCGCGACAGTTCCAATTACTGATCTTGATATTACAGGACCCAATATTTACAATTTAATCATCCTTTGACCCGTGTTTCTGCATTTAGAGATTAAATACCATCAATAGCTTGCAATGCTTAGTAAGGTAAGGTTAGGTTAGGTGACAAATGTCAAGGTTAGGTTAGTGAATGATGGAATATGCTCCCTATTTGTATAAGACATAAACACTTGAATACCTCTGTCAATCAG
Organism: Chionoecetes opilio; assembly: GCA_016584305.1. Taxonomy (NCBI): domain Eukaryota; kingdom Metazoa; phylum Arthropoda; class Malacostraca; order Decapoda; family Majidae; genus Chionoecetes; species Chionoecetes opilio. Next base: position 6,251 of record JACEEZ010018276.1, read on the forward strand.
GGAGTAACTATGGGCGGCAGGATCGCGAACAATCAGCTTTATTCCGTAACAGGCAATGGATCTCCTGGATTCCCCATAGAGCAGAGTTTGCCTGTGACCCCAAATTCCTCTGAAGTATGAGATGCCCACGGGCCAAAAACTAAATTGGAATCAAGTACGTGTTTCTTAGGCCATGTTTCCCTTTATCCTCTGCTATGATTCCATCTGCGACCACAAGTGCCTCCCCACTTCATTCACTTATTTCTGTGTGCAGTCCTTCCCTAAGACGAGTCACTTCCTCGTCAGGGAATAAATTTGGGGAATGGTAGCTTTATAAAGTGACACTCTGATTATCATGGAAGACCCCTGGAAATCTCTCATTCATGTAAATAACTTATTTGAACTGCACGTGGCCATCAAAATGCCTCCTCATGTCCCCATCGCCGTGGGTTATTATAATGACGAGCACTGCGCGGTCGCTACCGCCGTCAGCACACAGACTTTACAAGGCCTCACAGCTTACTCTTACTCTATTATTTTTCGGTTTTAGTATATTTGTGCAATATTATTCCTTCCGAACCCAAAAATAGAACTTTTTTTATATAATAATTGCTGAGTTTAAGTTACGTTTAGTTTTGGTTAGGTTAGATTTAGGTTTACATGTTAGGTTTGGTTTTAGGTTCTGTTAGGCTTAAGGTAGTTTTAGGTTAGGTTTTGTGAGCTATTTAGGTTAAAAAAAACTATTTGATAGTGCGCGATTTCCCCGGTGTTGGGCGCCGCCAACTTCTATTCTGCGAATTATTTTTTCCCATTAAAATACCTTCCATCAGAAAAAGTACTACTTTTTATGCAAGTAAACCCTAGTCATATCATCAGAAACTGAGCGCGCTATCCTCGTCCATTTTTTATTACCAGCAGTGTGCTGCCATGAGAGTGTCTACCGAAATCAACCGAAATATAATACCCATACGGTATATTTGGTGATGTGTTTGGATGTATTTCGTATTTAAAGAGTTAATACCGAAAATACACCAAAATACGTTTTTGAAATATATGGTAACATTATACTCTATACCATATTTTAGTATTGAGACATAATATATACATAGAATGCGTCTTTCTTTTCTGTATTTTTTATATATTTCGGTATGCTTCAGGGTTATTTCGGTATGTTTCGGTATTAAAGAGACCGCTCCCATGGCGAAGGTCATTATCAGCGGGATGAGGCAAAAGGGTTTGTTTACATATGGGGGCCGGACAAAAGGTTTCCGCTGGCTGCCTCCAGAGAGCTTTTACCGAGAGGGTTCACTCCGGCCGCGCCATTTTGAATTCATGGACGGCAGCGATCCTAGCGGCAGCAGGGCCTCTGACAGTCGCCCGTGCAGAAAGAGGGGGAATCTCATCTCGTTTTGGTGATGATGGGGTGATAATGGAAGGTGGGAGAGAGGGAAGGAAGGAGATATGAGAGAAGGAAAGGAGGAATAAGGAGTAAGGAAAAAATTGGAGGGATGAAGAGTCAGATGAGGAACTGACAGGAATTCGAAAGAAATAAGGAATCAAAAAAGGGGAAGGAATTCCTCCACTCACGCGTTACCCATCTTCCCCCACCATTGAACATGGTTATATACAAATAAAATATTAGAATACATAAAAATTTTTAAACATTAAAATCCTAATGAAAACATAAATAAAAAGTAAGACTTCCCAAAGTTACAATATAAAAACATACAGTAAAAGTTAAAAAAAAGGTTTAATAGTTTAGATTAAAATACATTTCAGGTATGGACGTCAAAAATTAGAGTAAGAATTGTTTTACAAAAAGGTGATTTTTTAGTGACTTTTAAAAGGTGCAAGGAGGTAGCATCTCTAACTTGGCTTGGCAAGCTGTTCCAAAAAGCAGGTCCCAGCCACCATAAAGGGGGACCTTTTTTCCCAAACATGTGTTGCTTTTTGGCACATGGAGTTGTTGCTGTTGTCTAGTGTTGACTGGTTTTTTCGTACATATCTCTCACTTTGGGCAGTGAAAACAACCAGTCAGGTACTCTATTATTAAATATATTGTCCCACGGCTACTCCTACCAAAGTAATATTTTTATTTTTTTTCAGCCATCCAAGGTCTTTAAGTAGGGTGTTGACATGGTCGTGCTTTGCAGCCCTCCTAAAGCAACTTTTGCTGCAAAGTTTTGGAGCCTTTGCACACGTTGTATATGTGTGATGTTGGATGCTCCCCAAATCTTAATGCCATAATTCAGTATCTTAGGCCCAGTGACGTATTATTGAGATCCGGGTGGTCTGGTTAAATAGTCTGGGAAATCTGTTATGGGGACAATGGTTCCATAGTTTTCCTGTAAAATTTGCGTCGATGTGTTCATTAAACTGCATAGGGTTGTCAAAGTGTATGCCCAAGTTCTTTAATGATCTGCTAGGGGTAATTAGATTCCCGTCAACATGCATACATATGTCAGGGTGATCTGTGACAAAAGTCCTCGTGTTCCTATAAACATACATTGAGTCTTTTTGGCGTTTAACAGTAGGCCATTCCTGTGAAAATACTGTTGTGCTTTCTTTAGTGATTGTTCGCTCCTAAGCATTAAGTCTTGTATATTTTTGACACTGCCTGTGTGAATTAACTGGGTGTCATCTCATATTGTATAATTTCACATTCAGAAAAGAAGGACGAGAGATCATTTGCATAAATTATAAATAAAATAGGACCTAGTACAGACCCTTGGGAACGCCATGGGATATTCCTGTCTTCTCGGATATGCATTTTTCTATACGTATGGATTGTGCCCCTGCCGCTGAGATAGCTTTGAAACCAGGGAGTCGATGTTTAACTTGAACAATTTATTTATTAATATATCATGGCTGACGCTGTCGAATGCTTTGGATAAGTCACAGAGGGAGGGAGACCTTTTTTGTATCAATATGTGAATATAACTTGTTAGAAAGTTTTAAAAGAGCTGAATCCGTAGACAAGCCGGTCCTAAAGCCATGTTGAGTTTTACTAAGGAGGCGATTGGTCTCTAAGTACTGGGTGGGCTGAGATGCGATTACTTTTTCTAGTACCTTGGAAATAATTGGTAAGAGAGAAATAGGGTGGTAGTTGTTAGGTTCATTCATGTTACCAGCCTTGAAAATAGGAACAACAATAGAGTGCTTCCATGCTGTGGGAAAAACACCTGTTACAATAGAAGTATTTACAATGCAAGTTAGGTATGTCAGGTATGTGAGTAGGAGGAAGGAAGAGGAGGAGGAGGAAGTTGTTGTTTACGTAATTGCATTTGTAGTAGTAGTAGGATAAGAGGAGGAGGAATACAAAGGAATACAAAGGAAACACAAACAGCAACAGACCGATAGGTCCTTACAAGACTGTTTGCTTTAACTACACTACACTAACTAGATAATAAGAGAGAAAGGATAGGAAGTAGAAGGGCCCCTCCCCACCCACCCATCTCTCCAGCCGAAGTGGCCGAAAAGAAGTGATACCATGCAATAAAAAAACTGCATGGAATTTGTGAGGAAAGTTGAAAGCTGTAATTATTGCAACTACTACTAGTTGTGGGGGTAGGTTTAGTGCTTGATAGATAGGTCATGTTATGTGTGTTTTGTAATGGTGGGAACACAGTGTGGAGGTTAAAGGTGGTGGGGGCAGCCTTGCCTGGCGCTTTCTTGGGAGGCAGCAGTCAATCAGGCCCCAGCTCCGTTCAATCCACTGCGGATTGTGTACTTCCATGTAGGACGCCGTACACTTCAATGCCTCCTGCAGCATTTGACCCCTGGTACCTTAAATCCGATGTGGTCACTAACTGCAGGCCCTAACGAACCACAGCCCGTCACAGGTCGAGGGGTAGTAGTGGTAACCGTTAACCCTGGGGGCTATCTGTGTGTTTTATGAGGTCTAATGTAGTGTTGGTGTAGGTCAGTGGGGAAGTTCGGGGTGGTGCGCACCCCTTGCCTGGCGCTTTCTTGGGAGGCAGCAGTCAATCAGGCCCCAGCTCCGTTTCAATCCACTGCGGTAGTGCACTTTCCAAGTAGAACGCCGTGCACTTCAATGCCCCCTGCAGCAGTGACCCCTGGTATATAAATCCCAATGGTGGTCACTAACTGACAGGGCCCCTTACTGAACCACAGCCCGTCACAGGTCAAAAGTTGTAGTAGTGACCTTTTACTCGGGGCTGTCTGAGAACGTGTGGGAGGGGTTGTGTAGACGCAAACCTCGCAATCATTTTAGCAATGAGAGTAAGTTTCAGAGGCCCGCGAGATAAATTTATTATTCCGAGATAAAACAGTGACAACGGGGATTTGATATGAAATATTTATCGAGGCGATTTTTAAATATCTATTGTTTTTGAGTTTACTACGTCTGACGGCCCCCCAATTCCATACGTTTACAACCGGTTTGGGTGAAGAAGTACTTTGCTTCGTTCGTTACAAACCGTTTCCTGCTTATTTTAAATCCGTTGTTTCTAGTTGAGCTTGACCGGTCTAGCGTGAAAAGATTTTCTGGGACTAAGTTCGTAAATCCATTGAAGATTTTAAAGACTTCGATGAGGTCACCTCTTATCCTTCGTTTTGTTAGTGGGAATAAGTTAAGTTCTATGAGCCGATTTTCGTACGATTTATTACGCAATCTAGGTATCATTTTGGTTACTCTGCGCTGTATTTTTTCTAGTTTATCTATGTCCTTTTTATAATAAGGTGACCAGAATTGCACACAGTATTCTAGATGGGGGCGAACAAGTGAATTAAAAAGAGTGAGTATAACTTTTTCAGATTTGAAACTGAAAGTTCGTCCAATAAAGCCAACCCATTTATTTGCAGTTTTTACTACCTCTATAATTTGGTTATTCGGTTTGAGATCTTTCGAGATTATAACGCCTAAATCTTTTTCTTTATCAACACTTGTTAGTTGGAAATCGTTCATCACGTAACTTTTATGAGGGTTGTTATTACCGATATGTAGTACATGACATTTGTCAGGGTTGAAATTCATTTGCCATGTTTTTGACCATTCTGTTAGCGTGTTTAAGTCGTTTGTATAAAGTTGGCGCTGAGATTCTGTAGAGGCTAGTTTGTGATTTTCGTGTCATCAGCAAATTTCGATATCCTGCAGTGATTCCCTCGTCAATGTCATTTATGTATATTAAGAACAGGATAGGTCCGAGAACTGATTTTGAGAACACCACTATTTCACTGGCCCAGTCAGAAGAATTTCCATTATTACCACCCTTTGTTTACGATTTGACAGCCAGTTTTCTATCCAATTTGAAAGATGGGCCTGTTTATACCATGAGCTTTTACTTTGCTAATGAGACGCTTATGAGGAGCTTTGTCGAACGCTTTTTGAAAATCGAGGTAAACTACGTTTACTGCCCTTGTTTTTGTCGTACATTTTAAATACACTATTGTAAAAATCAAGTAAGTTTGAGAGGCATGAGCGTTTATTTCTGAATCCATGCTGCGAATTTTTGATTATGTCATTTTCTTTAAGAACTTAGGGATTTGTCTCTTATGATGGATTCCTTTAAAATTTTCCAGCAACTGATGTTTAAACTGATTGGGCGATAGTTTCCGGGCTGCGACTTGCTTCCTTTTTTAAATATGGGTTGTGACATTTGCTAGTTTCCATTCGCACGGTACATTTCCGGTGAGTAAAGACTTATTAAATAAGATGGAAAGGGGTTTTTAACTATTTCGTTCTTTGCTTCTTTTAATATGCGTGGCGAAATTTTGTCAGGACCAGGCGCTTTGTTTTTTTTCATGTTATTTATCGCGAGCAAAATGTCACATTCCTGAAAGGTTAATGAGCTGAGCAAGTACCTTTGTTCGGGGTTTTTTCGGGATGGGTTATTTTGCGTGTTTTCCACTGTGAAGCTGATGCAAAAAAGTTATTTAGAGTATCCGCCATAGATGCTTCATTTCATGGGTTCGCCATTTTCCATTTCCAACGGTCCTATGGTTGACGTCACTTATTTTTTTCCCTTTTTTAACATAGCTGTAGAATTCTTTAGGGTTTGATTTGCTCATTTCGGCAATACGTTCTTCAAAATTTTCTTGCTCTGCTTAATGAGTTTTTCGTATTTCGTCTAATTCTGTCGTGATCGCGTTTTCGTCTTCATTTTGTGTTTCCTTTGTGTTTTTCATATGCCACGCTTTTTAGTTTCAAGGTTTGTCCTTGATTTCGCGGGTCCACCATTTCGGTTTAATGTTTTGAAAAGATCGCCTAAAATCGCATCGGTATTGAGGATTGTATTGCTAAGTTAAGCTTACCGGTGAATTCATGCCATGCTACATTTATGTCGTTACTTTCTGAGATAACATTCCAATCGGTGTTCGTTAAGATTCTTTTTAGTTTTCTGAAGTCTGCCTTTCGATAATCAAGAACTTTTTCTTTACTTTCGACTTCGCTTGTCTTACTGATGTTAATACTGAAAGTAATCGCCCGGTGGTCACTACTACTAAATTCGGATCCGACGTTAAACGTGACTGACAAGATTTTTCGTTATTTGTGAAAATAAGATCTAGAATTTTTTTGCCTCTCGTTGGATGATCCACGTGTTGGTATAAAGCACTTTCTTGGAGATTTGAATAGAGAGTGTGCCCCGAATGTGTTGTAAGCGAGGCGCCCCAACTAGTAACGGGAATATTAAAATCACCGAATATTACGCTTTAAAGGAGGAGGAGGAGAAGGAGGAGGAGGAGGAGGAGGAGGAGGAGGAGGAGGAGGAGGAGGAGGAGGAGGAGGAGGAGGATTACATAGGATTACATAGGAGTAACAGACACCAGGAGACCTATTGGTCCATAGCGAGGGTATCTGCTGAACTACATACTACTAACTATCAACTACTTGTAAGAAAACAGTTTGAAAATGATACCATGTCCCTAAAGAGGATAGGAACATGGAAGTTTCATGGTGCAGACTGATAGGATATGAAAAATACTAACTACAACTACCACTACCACTACAACTAATCGATACGGGGGACTAGATACGAATTCGCACTATCAATACCCATTTACTTTACAGTGCGCGTCAAGTCTGTTTTTGAATGTAGTTATTGTGTTGGCTCCGACAACATTTGCTGGTAACTTGTTCCATCGATCAACGACTCTAACATTGAAATAATTTTACGGAGATCGGTGATGCAACGGGTTTACCGTTTATTTTTTAAAACCCTTATTTCTTGTTGTCACTTGAGTTGAAAGCTCGAATAGGTCCTCTTGATTAATGACATCAAAACCTTTTTGGATCTTAAAGGTTTTCTATCAAGTCCCCCCGGATTCTACGATCCTTTAAGGAAACTTTTTAAGTTTCCGCAGTCTCTCTTCATAAAATGAATTTCGCAGAGATGAATTTGTTTGGTTGCTCTTCTTTGCACGATTCCAATTTTGGGTGATCTTTTACGAAAACAGGGCGACCAGAATTGAACGGCATATTCCAAGTGCGGCCTAACCAAGGACGTGTATAATTGTGTCATTACTTTCGGGGTTTTATGTTCAAAGTTACGTTTAATAAAGCCCAACATCATATTTGCCTTTTTACTGGCAGCTAGGCAATGCGAACTGGTTTTCAGATCATTACTGATGATGACACCTAGATCCTTTTCCTGCTGTACTTCAGTTAACGATTTATTTTGCATTTGATAGTTTTTATTTGAGTTATCGTTGCCTATATGCATTACTTTACATTTATCGGAATTGAATTTTAATAGCCATTTATCACTCCAATCTGATAGTTGTCGAGATCACTTTGTATGAGTTCGCAGTTTTCTCTAGTTTTGCTTTACCGCCTAAATTTTGGGGTCATCTGCAAATTTTGATATTTAGATACAAGTCCGCAGGGCCAGATCGTTGATATATATCAGAAAAAGAGTAGGACCAAGACCGAGCCCTGAGGCACCCCACTAGTGACATCTAACCAATCAGATGCCCCACCATTTATTACTACCGTTGTTTTTCGATTTGAAAGCCAATCGCCAATCCATGAACATAATTGTTCTCCTATGCCATGTGCCCTTAGCTTGGTCAACAGTCGCTTATGTGGAACTGTATCGAAAGGGTTTCTGAAAATCAAGGTATATTACATCCGAGGGAATTTTAGCGTCCCATTGAATAAATGACATTAAAAAAATCCAGTAGGTTTGTTAAGCAGGATCTCCTTTTTTCGAAATCCATGCTGGGAGTTTAGTATTGATTATTTTCATCGAGAAAAAAAACACTATTTTATCCCCCAATATTTTTCCAAAAAGTTTAAAAATCACGGACGTTAGACCCAATTGGGCGATAATTACTTGCGAGGCTCTTACTCCCTTTCTTTAATATCGGTGTAACATTAGCTAATTTCCACATACTGGAAATTTTTTCACATAGCGATTTATTGAAAATAATCTTTAATGGGAGCGAAAGTTGACTGTGACATTTGCGAAGTAGTCGCGGCGAGATTTCGTCCACCCCACGGATTTTGCTGGGTCAAGTTTCAAGCAAATACTTTGATATTTCGTCTATGTTATCTCTCCCCATTACCAGTCTATCCCTTTCGAGTCCTGCATACAATGTTTACTGGTTTTTGGTAATTTGGGGTTTCGTCTTCTTTAATAAATACCGCATTAAAGTATTCATTGAGTACGAACGCCATACTCTTTTTATCATTTACCAAATATTTATTATTAAACTTTCAGTGGGGCCAATACTTGTTTTTGACGTTTTTCTTACTTCGAAAAAGTATTGAAAGAACCTTTTCGGGTTTGATTTGGATTCCTTTGCAATTTTTTCTTCATACTCGCGCTTTTAGACTTAATTAGTCCTTTGCAGCGACGTTTGACGTCATTGTATTCTCTAGAATCGCAGTTGCATTTGATTCGTTTGTAAACTTTATACGCTCGGCGCTTTCTGCCAATGATTTGTTTTGGATTCATTATTCATCCAACTGGGTCTGTTTATGTTATTCAAACGTTTTCTTACCATGGGAACATGTTAGGAGGAGAGGAGGAGGAGGAGGAGGAGGAGGAGGAGGAGGAATACAAAGGCATACAAAGGGAAAAACAACAGCAACAGACCGATAGGTCCTTACAAGGCTGTTTGCTTTAATACACACCCCTAACTAGATAATAAGAGAGAAAGGATAGGAAGTAGAAGCTCCTCCCCACCCACACCATCCCTCCAGCCGAAGCTGGCCGGAAAGAAAATGAAAACCATGCCAATATAGAAAAACTGCATGAATTTTGGGGGAAATTTGAAAGCGAATCTATGGCTAACTACTACTGTTTGTGGGGGTAGGTTTAGTGCTTGATAGATAGGTCTGTTATGTGTGTTTTGTAATGGTGTGAACACAGTGTGGAGGTTCAAGGGTGGTGCGGTAGCCTTGCCTAGCGCTTTCTTGGGAGGCAGCAGTCAATCAGGGGCCCCCGCTCCGTTTCAATCCACTGCGGTAGTGCACTTTCCAAGTAGGGAAAGCCGTGCACTTCCAAATGCCCCCTGCAGCAGTGACCCCTGGTATATAAACCCCGATGGTGGTCACTAACTGACAGGGGCCCTTACTGAACCAAAAGCCCGTCACAGGTCAAAATTTTTAGTAGTGACCGTTACTCGGGGCTGTCTGAGGGCGTGTGGGAGGGGTTGTGTAGACACGACTCGCAAATCATTTTACGCAATGAGAGTAAGTATCAGAGGCCCGCGAGATAAATTTATTATTCAGAGATAAACAGTACAACCGGGGATTTGATATGAAATATTTTTCGAGGCGTTTTTAAATGATTTTTATTGTATTTGAGTTTACTACGTCTGACGGCAGCCCATTCCATACGTTTACAACACGGTTTGTGAAGAAGTATTTGCTTCGTTCGTTTCAAACCGTTTCCTGCTTATTTTAAATCCGTTTTTTCTAGTTGAGCTTGACGGTTTTAAGCGTGGAAAAGATTTTTTCTGGGACTACGCTCGTAAATCCATTGAAGATTTTAAAGACTTCGATGAGGTCACCTCTTATTTCCCTTTGTTTTGTTAGTGGGAATAAGTTAAGTTCTTTGAGCCGATTTTCGTATGATTTATTACGCAATCTAGGTATCATTTTGGTTACTCTGCGCTGTATTTTTTCTAGTTTATCTATGTCCTTTTTATAATAAGGTGACCAGAACTGCACACAGTATTCTAGATGGGGGCGAACAAGTGAATTAAAAAGAGTGAGTATAACTTTTTCAGATTTGAAACTGAAAGTTCGTCCAATAAAGCCAACCCATTTATTTGCAGTTTTTACTACCTCTATAATTTGGTTATTCGGTTTGAGATCTTTCGAGATTATAACGCCTAAATCTTTTTCTTTATCAAAAACTTGTTTAGTTGGAAATCGTTCATCACGTAACTTTTATGAGGGTTGTTATTACCGATATGTAGTAACATGACATTTTTCAAGGTTGAAATTTTATTTGCCATGTTTTTGAAACCATTCTGTTAGCGTGTTTAAGTCGTTTTGTATGAGTTGGCGCTGAGATTCTGTAGAGGCTATGTTTGTGATTTTCGTGTCATCAGCAAATTTTCGATATCCTGCATGTGATTCCCTCGTCAATGTATTTATGTATAATAAGAACAGGGTAGGTCCGAAAACTGATCCTTGAGGAACACCACTATTTATACTGGTCCAGTCAGAAGAAATTTTCCCTTATTACCACCCTTTGTTTACGATTTGACAGCCAGTTTTCTATCCAATTTGAAAGATGCCTGTTATTCCTTATATATGAGCTTTTACTTTGCTAATGAGACGCTAGAGGAACTTTTTCGAACGCTTTTTGAAAATCGAGGTAAACTACGTCTACTGCCCTCGTGTTTGTCGTACATTTTGAATACACTATTGTAAAAATCAAGTAAGTTTTTAGGGCATGAGCGTTTATTTCTGAATCCATGCTGCGAATCTTTGATATGGGATTTTCTTCTAAGAACTTCACGATTTTGTCTCTTATGATGGATTCCATTAATTTTCCAGCAACTGATGTTAAACTGATCGAGTGATAGTTTCCGGGCTGCGACTTGCTTCCTTTTTTAAATATGGGTGTGACATTGCTAGTTTCCATTCGCACGGTACATTTCCGGTGAGTAAAACTTTTTAATAAGATGGAAAGTGGTTTTACTATTTCGTTCTTTGCTTCTTTTAATATGCGTGGCGAAATTTTTTCTGGACCAGTAGCTTTGTTAATTTTCATGTTATTTTTCGGACAAAATGTCACATTCCCCGAAAGGTTAATGAAACTGAGCAAGTACCTTTGTTCTGGGTTTTCGGGATGGGTTGATTTTTCGTGTTTTTTTTACTGTGAAGACTGATGCAAAAAAGTTATTTAGAGTATCCGCCATAGATACTTCATTTTCGTGTGATCGCCATTTTCCATTTCCAACGGTCCTATGGTTGACGTCATTACTTTTTTTCTTTTTAACAAGCTGTAGAATTCTTTAGGGTTTGATATGCTCATTTCGGGAATTTCGTACTTCAAAATCTTTCTTGCCCCTGTTAATGGTTTTTTCGTATTTTCGTCTAATTCTGTCCGTGATCGCGTTTGTCGTCTTCATTTTGTGTTTTCTTTGTGTTTTTCATATGCACGCTTTTAAACTGCAAGGCTGTCCTTGATTTCGCGGGTCCACCATTTCGTTTAATTTTTGAAAAGATCGCCTATATTGCTCGTATTGAGATTGTTTGCTAAGTTAGCTTACGGTGATTATGCATGCTACATTTTTCGTTACTTTTGAGATAACTTCCAATCGGTGTTCGTTAAGATTCTTTTAGTTTTCTGAAGTCTGCCCTTTTGATAATCAAGAACTGTTTCTTTACTTTCGACTTCGCTTGTCTTACTGAGTTAAACTGAAAGTAATCGCCCGGTGGGTACTGCTACTAATTCGGCTCCGACGTAACGTTCTGACAAGATTTTCGTTAGTTGTGAAAATAAGATCTAGAAATTTTTTTTCGCCTCTCGTTGGATGATCCCACGTGTTGGTATAAAGCACTTTTCTTGGAGATTTGAATAGAGATGTGCCCCGAATGGTTGTAAGCGGGCCCCCAAACTAGGGGAACGGGAAAAATTAAAATCACCCAATATTAGCTTCGTTCTGAGAACTAATTTCCGCTTTTGTTCATAGAGTTCTCGCAATTGATTTTTTTGAGCTGGAGGTCGATAAACAAGGCCAATTATACTTTTTGAGAATGAGATTTAGGTTGAACGGGAAATTAATAATTACTTTATCAGTTTCGTGTTAGATACTACAAGGGGATGAATCAATCAATTTATTGGGGGGATACACCGGGGGCGCGTCGCCTCGCCCACCCTACGACGCCACTCCCGGGGTCACCACGCGCGAGTTCCCATGCAGGCTCCTTTCCCATACCAAGCAGCTCTCGACAAGGCAAGACAAAGGGGGTGAAGCAGGCTTTTATATATAAAAATACACCTCCTCCTGCTCTTCGAAGCCTTTCTGAGCTTAATAAGTTATACCCCGGTATCGCAAATTCAGCCAAAAAATCTCTATTTGTCGTTAAACATCCATGACTCGGAAATTCCGATGATGTCGTATTGTTCTGAATAAACTAGTTCCTCTAAATCATGAAATTTGTTACGTATACTACGGGCATTAAAGTAACAAGCTTTAATATCGGGATGGGTAGTTTGGGGGTTTGCAGATGAGGTTGAAATGAGGAAATAGGAGGAGGAAGGGAGGGGAGGGGAGGAGGAGGAGGAGGAGGAGGAGGAGGAGGAGGAGGAGGAGGAGGAGGAGGAGGAGGAGGAAGAGGGAGAGTTGTGGTAGTACTGAAAATTGAAGGAAGAAATTGCTATCAGAGAGAGAGAGAGAGAGAGAGAGAGAGAGAGAGAGAGAGAGAGAGAGAGAGAGAGAGAGAGAGAGAGAGAGAGAGAGAGAGAGAGAGAGAGAGAGAGAGAGAGAGAGAGAGAGAGAGAGAGAGAGAGAGGAGAGAGAGAGAGAGAGAGAGAGAGAGAGAGAGAGAGAGAGAGAGTAGAGAGAGAGGAGAGGAGAGAGGAGGAGAGCGAGAGAGAGAGAGAGAGAGAGAGTGAAGGAGAGAAGAGATTACAATGCACTAGCAAACCGTGACAGATGAAGACACAAAATGACACAGACTCTTCAGATAGCCCCTTCTAACTTTACTGAAATCATGGATGTAAAAATGTAAGTATTAACGCCACCAGACTTCTGTAAATAAAAAAGAAACGTTGTCCTGGCGACTTAAGTGTTATCTACGGTAATGGTTATGATAAGGATTGATTGATTTATGGCCAAAAAGGGAAATGTGCCAGACATCAGAAATAAGGAATGATAAGGAATGTATATGCATGTAAAGGATATGTAGGCTATGTGTGTGTGATAAGGAAAAATAAGTCCTGCGAAGTGATGTTTCAGCCTCGGGGAAATACTGGGACACAGACACCTGGAGTTATAAGAGGAAAGAAAGGAAGGGAAAAAGTGTATGTCGCTGGGGGAGTAAAATAATCTAGGGAAATGAGGACGTATATATATATAAGAGGAAAGAAAGAAGCTTAAATATAGTATATTGCTGAGGGACAAAAACAATCTACGGAATACACACGTCCATTTCCATCACTGTTTGTACATTTACTTGATTTGATCTGTGAAATGCGTGTTAGTTAAGTCAACAAACTGTGTGAGCGAGTGATTGGCTGGTCACCTCAGGCGCTGGTTTGGCTTTGAAACGACTGTGTTCTATTTTTGTTCCTGTTTGGAGCGGAATGTCAGCGTCCTGTTCTTATAACTCTTTTCTGTCTTTTTATTTCCTCCTTTCTATTTTTGTTTTGTGTTGCAGTATTTGAGCCGCCGCCGTTTGTGTTCGGTAAAATACACCGTCTCTGAGATCCCAGGAATACGTGGCGGTCTCCTTCTCCTCCCTCTTCTCGTTTGTTAGCGTGTTCAGAGTCATTTTTTTCATGTTTGTATGAGATTTTTGTTTGAGATTTCATGGTAGAAGTGATGTAAATACCTGTAAGCTTTTTGCTGTCTGTATGTGCAAACTATACTGTGTTTGTTTATTGATATATGATTCTATACTTGCTGTAAATCGTGTTCTACGTAATCTAGTCTACTATGCAAGTTACATACGAAATAATGGAAACATTACTGAACTACTACTACCACTACCCTTGCCCCACCCACCACGCCACACACCGGGCACTACCAACCCCTTTTATGCCGTGCCCCGATGACGCCCCAAAACTATTCTTGACAAACATATTCATTTCAATATGAACACAAAAATGAAACAAAATCATTCACACCTGAAGGTCACCTCGAGCCTCGCCGTGCAGGGGGGCAGCGGCCCCGTGGACGCCATCACGCTGTGCTACGGGAGGCGCCGTGCTGGTACTCGTGCGGGGTGCTGGGGGCGCGGGAGGGAGCGGTGATCGCCTCCTTCACCTTCCCCCGCGAGGCATGGCAGTGTGCTCACGACGGCTTCGAGCGGAACACCTCCGCCAAGGCGGCCGTGATGAAGATGGGACGCTTGAGCAAGAAAGACGGGAACACCCTCGTCAGGATAACTGCCTGGCGGACGGCAGCCCGTTCTTCACTCATGAAATGACCTTTGATGACCTTCTAAAGAGTCTGAGGCTAACAAAAATTGAGGACAGCGCGGTCCTCTTCTTCAGCTTCGGGGGCGGCAGGCTGGAGGGCGCCGCAGGACCAGGGCAGCCCTTCACGGCGGTGTTCTGTAACGGCAGGCGCCTCGGTGCTCGCCCCGCACAACACCTGAAGGGCGGCGACCCCCGGGAGGAGGACAGCGAGGATGACTGTTATTCCTCCCCCTACGACACTCAGGTCGAATACTTCCCTGACCTCGCAGACGCATGGAATATCGACAGCGAGGACGAGACTGAGAACAAATATTCGACCGTCCACGAGGACTGCGAGACTCAAGTCGAAAACATTCCCCCGTCGTTATATTATGAAGAATCCGCAGGGTTGGAACGCGTGAGTCAGCCCTCCAGGCAACAGTCTGGCGGTGTTGACCCCTCTCCCCCATAGAGGCAGGGGAACAAAATGGATCTACTTCCACCCCCGTCGTTATATTATGAAGAAGAAAGCAGCGACGAGGAGAATGTCAAGGATGACGGATTCTTTGACATTCCTCTTGACGACACAAGTGACGACGATGGCAACGGCCTCTCGTCACCTCTGGTTGAGACAAGCGACAGTCTCAACCAGCAGCTGCAGTTGCCGACTTCTCATGGTGCCCGAGACACCCTTGCCTGGACGTCAGGACAGCCACATGCCCTCGCTGCCCGCCCTGCTGTGGTTCGCTAACCTGGCAGTGGCCGTGGCGGCACCGGCTGTGTGCATGTACGGCGCGGTGGTGCCCTTGCTGGAAGACACCGTGCCCTTCCTGGCTGGCCTGTCCTCGCGCCCTGATGAGGTGACGAGCGTGGTGCAGGCGGCGTTGCATGGCCTTCGTGCTGGTCACGACAGGCTATTGGTACGCTGCCCTGGTGGCGCCGGCCCTCCTGCATGCGGCGGCACAGGCAGCGGGATAAGTATTGTGCGGCCTGCGAGGAGGAGGTGCCGGTGGACGAGTGGCACTGCGAGGTGTGCGGCGAGTGCGTGGAGGGCAGACAGCACCACTCTGTGCTGCTGAACCGGTGCGTGGGTGCCGCCAACGTGGCGCTTTACAGGACGCTGATGAAGCTCCTGACCACTGGCGCCGCGGCGGTGCTGGTGCTGTTCCTCCTGGAGGCGGTGATGGGCCAGCCGTGGCGCCTCCTCCAGGTCGGGTTGTTGCTGTGCTGTGCCTTGGGCTCGGCACACTGTCACAACGCCGCGGCCAAAGAGCGAGCCAGGCAGGCTTGTCGCGGTGACTGGTCCCTGCTCGAGGAGTGAGGAGCTCGCGGCCCTCACAGGGGGGAGATTCCCTCCACTCATCTTTCTAGTGTGTCTCCGTGTGACTTGTTACTCTGTTCAATGCTTTCTACAAATTGAATTATCAGAATACATATAAACTCTTTATCTTATTCTATTAAACTTTATTTATGTATCAGCCAAAGACTACTCTATACAGTAGTCTTTGTATCAGCATATAAATCAACCCAAAACCACTACACTGACAACACCTTGCACTTAATGACGCGTGGCTGTCAAACCACAGATGCTAATATTGATCTAAATCTTCCTCTGGCTCACTATACTATTGTATTGAAAAGTTCTATTTATATAAAGTCCCTTCTATTTGGAATTTTTTACCCCGATATATGAAGTTGTTGGCAAAATCACCACCAGTCAACATTGTACAATTCATGAAGAAAGTCACAACATTGTTATTCTCAAATCATAACTGTAAAATTATTCATAAAATTTTCTTTTCTATTTGATTTGACTACATTTTACTTGTCTTTTTTTACTGTGTTATTATTATTATTTTTTAATATAATTGTTTTTATTGTTATTATTAGTATTATTATTATTACTATTATTATTATTATCACTAAGTTATGATAAACATCCGTCAAAAAGAGCAATATTTAGCGGGGTGATAAAGAGAGAGAGAGAGAGAGAGAGAGATGAGAGAGAGACGAGGAGATAGAGAGAGAGAGAGAGAGAGAGGAGAGAGAGGAGAGAGAGAGAGAGAGAGAGAGAGAGAGAGAGAGAGAGAGAGAGAGAGAGAGAGAGAGAGAGAGAGCGAGAGAGAGAGAGAGAGAGAGAGAGAGAGAGAGAGGAGAGAGAGAGGAGAGAGGAGAGAGAGAGAGAGGAGAGAGAGAGAGAGACGAGAGAGAGAGAGAGAGAGAGAGAGAGAGAGAGAGAGAAGAGAGAGAGAGAGAGAGGAGAGGAGAGAGAGAGGAGCAGAGAAGAGGAGAGAGAAGAGAGAGATGAGAGGAGAACGAGAGAGAGAGAGAGATGAGAGAGAAGAAAGAGAGAGAGAGAGAATTTGGGGAGTATATGTACCGGACAAACTCTATATAGAACAGTATTCTGCTTTCTTAGAGCGGAAACTGCAGAGAGGAGGAGCAGGCAGGGGTAACTAACTGACCATAAGTCTTTCCATTCCAGTGTCTGCTTCTGGGGTTGAGAGTCGGATATATAGGGCTATCACTCGCGAGGTATTTCGATATTTCAAGAATTTTGAAAAAACTTGGTCCATCTTGATTTGATAATGTCCTCGCGCGCGCTTTGGAGCATGTTTTCGGACTTGATATGGTCCATATTCAACATTGCTCCAGAGGTGTTTTCGATATTCAAGTGCAACTTGAATAAAATGGCTTCTTCCTCCGCATCTTTACAACTCTCCCACTACGGACATTATCTCCCTCGAAATGCAAGTACCGTGTAAGATTAGGACATTAAACAAATAGAAGGAAGTGTGTTAGGTGTGGCAGGAGAAGCACATATGTAGATACCCGGGTAAACATTCCCAGCAAACACAAAGACGGAGGGCCTCCGGAGGCCCTCCGTATGTCTTATCGGCGGCCCGATGAAGGTACGACGTTAGGGCCGCTGGGAATTTGCTCAGAGGCTCACCGGCGGGCCGCTCCCAGCGGCCTCGCCGTAGAGCATATGACCATTTGCCGCTGTTATATTAAACTGATTGAGAATATTATGTTATACTTTCTAAGTATATGCAGATATAGTAATGTTTTAAGGGGTGTTGCACAACCCATTAGCGATTAATATACTAATGGGCTGTTCAACACTATAAAAACATTACTATATAATGCATATGCTTAGAAAATTTAACCAAAAATATTCCTGTGTCGTTATCCAGTAATACGATGAAAAGGAGATTGCTAGGATCATAATTGCTACGGACATTGTTATTTCATAAGTACAAAAAACATTTTCGTTATTGAGTTTACATGCTGGTGTACGTGGAACACTGAAGGCGCGAACAGCCATGTAGAAGGATATAGGTTGTGGCGAACAACATAACAAAATCCACCCACTCGTGCGTTTTCCAACTAACTGATTATTTTTCACTCAGACACAGCGCCAGGCGCCGTCAAGGAATTCCTAAAAAAAAAACGTGTCGTACTGCAATATTTATATTATTCAGTCTATTTCGATATAATGAAGGAGCGAAAACATGTTATAACTAGGTTTATTATGTTATGACGGTTAAGGGTGACTTTTAAGCCTTTTTGGGGGTTTTTAACCCTTTGTAATGGCTATCGTACGTTGGCAGTTTAGCATTGATAGCGGAAAAGTTTTCAAAAAATTCTTTTCTAAATCATGAATTTTCAAGTTAACTCCATATCTACATATTTTTTATTGGGTTTGTACCTTTCAGTTTTAATAGGTTTTTGTAATAGTTGGAAGTTATTGAAATAAGGGAAAATATACCTTGTGTTTTTCCGTAAAATCTCGCCGGGGTTTAATCAAGTGTTTTTTTTTATTGTTTTTCTAACACAAGACAAATGAAACCTTTTTCCATGTAAACCCCTTCCTATGTCGTATCCTCTTTATTTCATGTATCTTGGGTTTTTCCGATTAAGTGGAAATATTTGAAATAAACGATTATGAAAAATTTCTATAAACTATTAAAAAAAAAATTTAATTTTTTTAATAGCTTGAACAGGCCTAATAATAGTGAGGGTACCGAATTGAGAACTATGTATATCTGATTTAATATTTTTAAATATGAAATAATATTTCCCACTTTACAAAAACGTACCAGCGCCCCGGGCCCCCGGAGGTTTGACGTAAATTTGCCGTGCTTTCATATGATGTAAACTACATCAAGATAACATATAATTTTGTTTCAAAATGTTTACACATAGAAAATTTTTCAATTCTTGAAATTTGACATTAATTTTCAAATAGTAAATTCCCCGTCTAAAATACACCAGGGGGCCCCTTCGGAGGGCTACGGAGGTAAATTTGCCGCCGGCGGCCGCCTTTCGCCGCTCTCGGCCTAGTCGGCCCCCCGGTGATGGTTAGTGGGTTTAGTAAAAACATGAAAGTATGGGTACGTATAATCTGTGGCTTGGAGGTCCTCTTCGATATTTAATTTTCCATATGTGACTTGTTAGGGAAGATGGATGTTTAAATAATTTGAATGAAGTGAGTTAGGTGTCATAATGAGTACTTGGAAATACTGGCGTGTATCACAAAGACACAAAAATTGAGCCCCATGTTATTGTGTGTTTTGGAGGCTCTCACGCAATGAAATTGTATGAAAGGATTTTTAGGGTTTTGATGACGGCTTTAAATAAGGTAAATAAAATGAGTGAGTGGTTCGTAAGGAGAAACGCATTGTGAACACGAAACGCCCAGTAACCATCACCGGCGGGCCGACGTAGGCCGTTAGAGCGGCGAACGGCGGCCGCGCGGCAAATTATTTCCCGTCGCCCTCCAAAGGCCCGCTGGTGTATTTCAGAGGAAAATTTATATTTTAAAAATTAATGTACAGAATTTCAAGAATTAAATATTTTGTTAAAACTTTTTGAAACAACGGGTTATATGATTATTTTGATGTAGTTAATCAGTAGTGACAAGCAGTGGAACTTGACGAAACCTCCGAGGCTGTTGGGCGGGGTACGATTTGTAAGTGGGAAAATTAATTTCATTTATAATATTAAAGCAAATACAAGTATCTAATATCGGTACCATCACTATTATTGGGCCTGTTCAAGCTAAAAAAAAATTTGTTATAAAAGTTTTTTAATGTTTATGAAATTATCATATTTCAGTTTTTTAAATATTTCCAGTTTATCGGGAAACACCCAAGTACATAAAAATAAATGACATACGTAATGGGAAAGGGTTTACATGGAAAAAGGTTACAGTTAGTTGGTGTGTAGCTAGTGTATCAAAAAATAAACTGAAACCCGCGGCGAAGATTTTAGGAATAACACAAGGTCATATTTCCTTTTTCAAAACTTCAACATTTTATCAGAACATTTAATACCAACGGTAACCTAATAAGGAATATTAGATAGGATTTAAACATTGAAAATATCAGATTTGAATAGAATATTTTTTGAAATTTTTTCCCAGCTATCAATGTAAAAAACTGCCAGACGTACGATAGGCCATTACAAAGGGTTAAAAAACCAAAAAGGCCAAAAATTGCCCCCTTAACCAGTCGATAACATAATGAGAACTAGTTATAAATTTTTCGCTCCTTCATATATCGAAATAGACTGAATAAATAAATAATTGCAGTACGACATTTTTTTTTTTGGAAATTTCCTTTGACGGCGCCTGGCGCGTATCTGAGTAAAAAATAATAGTTACTTGGAAAACGCACGAGTGGGGGATTTTTTAGTTTTTCGCCCAACCTTATCCTTCTACTGGTTTTCACGCCGTTCAGTTTTCCACTTTTACCCCAGCATGTAAACTAAATAACGAAAAGTTTTTTTACTTATGAAATAAACAAGTCCGTAGCAATTTGATCCGCAACTCCTTTTCATCGTTTTAGGATAACGACACAGGAAATTTTTTGGTTAAATTTTCAAAGATATTGCATTATATAGAATGTTTTTATAAGTTTTGAACAGCCCATTAGTCTATTAATCGGCTAAGGGTTTGCAAACCCCCTTTAAAATATTCTATATCTCCCCAATATACTTAGAAAGAAAACCCATAAATTTTCCCTCAATCATTTAAATATAACAGCGGCAAAGGTCATACCCCCTACGGGGGGCCCGCGGGGGAGCGGCCCGCGGGACCCTCTGAGCAAATCCACGGCCCTACTCGTACACTTCCATCGGGCCCCCGATAAGACAACGGAGGGCCTCCGGGGCCCCCCGTCTTTGGGTTTTTTGCTGGGGGAACTGTTCCCGCCGTAGGCGAGGTTCCATTTTTGGTAATTTGGTACTTACAACCAGTAAAGAAAGGGGGTTGAAAGTACTTTTTTCCTATGTATTTGATGCGTTAAAAATAATGATTAAATCAAAGTCTTTTGGAAACATTATTGCATTATCTCGTTTTTTTTCCCTGTTTGGGTTTAGACTTCTCGACCAACCCCCGGGTTTAGGTTAGAAACTAGCGGGGGGGGCCGGGCCCCCCCCGCTCCCCCAAGTTGGTTTTTAGGTTAAAAAACCCAAGGCCAGTCTGTTTTAAAATGGTTTAATGTTGAGTTTTTTTCGGGGAATAGGTAAGAATTCCCCGTAGATTTTATCGTTATTTATTTTTAAAATTTCCCGGGCTTATTTTATTCCGTAGAGTGTTTCCCGGAACATTTTCGTCATCCAAAATATACTATCAGTACAAAACTACTATTTCCCATTTTCCCCACCCAAAACCCCCGCGTTCCCGCGGGCCCCCGGGGGTTTTTATAAAGGGGGAGAAACGCAAAAAATAAGGCTTTTCGACTTTTTTAATGGACCATCAGTCTTAACACATCATAATACATGGGAAAAGAGAATTTTGACCTCATACTCAATTACTGGTTAAAAGTAAAAAATTTAATCGATTTTTCACGTCCGGAAAGTTCCTATTCGGGACAGTTCCAATTACTATCTTGATATTACAGGGACCCAATTTTTACATGTAATATTTTTACCCGTGTTTCTGCATTTAGAGATTAAATACCATCAATAGCTTGCAATGCTTAGAAGGTAAGGGTTTGGTTAGTGACAAAGTCAAGGTTTATAAAATTTGTTTTTTTTGAAGACATAACCGAAACTTCCGCCAAACAGGGATACGATGGGGGCGGATCGCAGACCAATCAGCTTTACCGTAACAGGGAATGGGTCTCCCGGATCCCCATAGAGCAATTTTCCTGTGACCCAAATTCCCCTGAAGATGCCCGGGGCCAAAACTAAATTTGGGAAAAAAGTATTGTTTCTAGGCCAGTTTTTCCCTTTTTCCCCCTGCTATGATTCCACGCGAACAATGCCTCCCAACTTCATTCACTTATTTTTGGTGCAGCCTTCCCAAAGAGCACTTCCTCGTCAGGGGAATTAATTGGGAAAGGTAACTTTATAAATGAACACTTGATTATCATGGGAAGACCCTGGAAATCCTATCATTAATGTAAATAAACTTTTGAACGCAGTGGCCACAAAATGCCCCCTCATGTCCCCCTCGCCGGGGTTTTTATAATGGGGGGAAAGCGCGGTGCTACCGCCCTCAGCACAGCTTTACAGGCCTCACAGCTTTCTTTTTCTCATTATTTTCGGTTTAGTAATTTTTCAATAGTTATTCACTTGGAAAAAAAAATATAACTTATTTTATATAATAAGCGGTTAAATTTCGTTTAGTTTTTTGGGTTTGGTTGATTTAGGTTACATGTTAAGGTTTGGTTTTGGTTTTGTTTGGGTTAAGTAGTTTTGGGTTAGGTTTTGTTTAGCTATTGGTTAAAAAAAACAATTTGATAGTGCGCGATTGCCCGGGTGGTTTGGCGCCCCCAACTTTGCGGAATATTCCCATTAAAAACCTCCATCAGAAAAAGTACTACTTTTTTGCAAGGAAAACCTAGTCAGTATCTCAGAAAATGAGCGCGCATCCCGTTTCCCTTTTTACCAAGCGTGTGCTGCCATGAGAGTGGGTTTCCCAAAAAACACCGAAAATATACCCCATACGGTAATTGGGGATGTGTTTGGATGTATTTTGGATAAGAGTTAATACCGAAAAACACCAAAAAACGTTTTTTAAATATATGTACATATATCTAACCATATTTTGTATTGGAAAAATATATCATGAAAGGTCTTTTTGTATCTTTTTTTATATTTGGGAGCTTTTTAGGTTATTCGGTTAGTTTTTAAAAAGCCGTCAGGCCCCCGAATTCATTTTCAGCTGGATGAGGAAAAAAGGGGTTTTTTAATAGGGGGGAAAAAGGTTTCCCCGGGGCCTCCAAGAGCTTTTCCGAAGGGGTTTGGCCGCCCCTTTTTGTTATTTGGACCCCAATCCTAGCCAAACAGGGCCCTTGCCCGTGCCCGTGAGAAAAGGGGGGGAAAATCTCATCTTTTGGGAATGGGTTATAAATGAAGGTGGGAGAAGGGAAAAGGAAAAGGAGTTGAGGGAAAAGGAAAAGAAAAAAGTAAAGGGAAATTGGAAAAAGTCGTGAAAAACACAGGGTTTTCGAAAGAATGGGAAAAAAAGGGGAAAGGAAATTTCCCCTAGCTTAATCTTTAATTGGGGCATGGTTATTAAAATAAAAATATTAAATACATAAAAAAAAAAAAAAAACATTAAAATTAAAAAAAAAAAATAAAAAGAAAAGACTTCCCAAAAGTTAAAATATAAAAAATCGTAAAAGTTTAAAAAAGGTTTAATAGTTTTTTAAATACATTAGGTCTGGAAGTCAAAAAAAGGAGAATTGTTTCAAAAAGGATTTTTAAAATTTTTTAAAGGTGAAGTAGCAATTCTAAACTTGTTGGAAATTTTTCCAGGAAAAAAGGGCCAGACTGGGGGCCCGGGGCCCAAAATTTTGCATTTTTGGGGGAAAGGAGTTGTTGCTTTGTTAGTTTGATGGGCACATATCTCCACTTGGGAAAAACAAACCGTCAGGTATCAATTAAATATTGTAAGGAAAAGAAAGAATTTTTTTCATTATTTTAGATAAGGTCTTTTGAGGGGAAAAAGGTCGGCGCAGCCCCTCCTTAAAGACTTTTGGCTTTACCTCAACTTGTATAGGGAGTTGGATGCTCCCCAAATCTTAGCCAATTCAGTTACTTGGAAAAAAATGATAATTGAACCCGGTTTGGTTAAATAGTTGGGTTGTTTTAGTGGCTTATAAAGTTTTTTGTAAATTTGGGGTTGTTATTAAACATGGGTGTCAAGGGGGTTGCCCAAATTCTTTGTTCTGAGGGGTAAAAGACCCGTCAACATGATACTATGTAGGGGGAATCTGTGCAAAAGTCCCCTGTTCCTTAAATCATTGGGCTTTTTTTTCAGGGCCCTAAAAACTTTTTCCAAACCCCCCGGGGGGGGGGGGGGGGGGGGGGGGGGGGGGGGGGGGGGGGGGGGGGGGGGGGGGGGGGGGGGGGGGGGGGGGGGGGGGGGGGGGGGGGGGGGGGGGGGGGGGGGGGGGGGGGGGGGGGGGGGGGGGGGGGGGGCCTTCCACAAGGGCCCCCCGGGGGGGGAAAATAAAAAAATTTTAAAAAAAAATGGTAAAAAAAAAAAAAAAAAACCGTTTTAAAACTCGGGGGGGGGGAATCTTTTTTTTTTGGGGGTGGGGGGGGTTTATTTTGGGTTTTAAAAAAAATGTTTTAGTGTTTTTTGGGGGTGGGGGAGGCCCCTTTTTCCCCAGGGGGTTTGGGGGGGGGGCCTTTTTGTACAATATGGAATAACTGTTAGAAAGTTTAAAGAGCTGAACCGTAGACAAGCCGGTCCTAAAGCCATGTTGAGTTTTACTAAGGAGGCGATTGGTCTCTAAGTACTGGGTGGGCTGAGATGCGATTACTTTTTCTAGTACCTTGGAAATAATTGGTAAGAGAGAAATAGGGTGGTAGTTGTTAGGTTCATTCATGTTACCAGCCTTGAAAATAGGAACAACAATAGAGTGCTTCCATGCTGTGGGAAAAACACCTGTTACAATAGAAGTATTACAATGAAGTTAGGTAGTCAGGTATGTGAGTAGGAGGAAGGAAGAGGAGGAGGAGGAAGTTGTTGTTTACGTAATTGCATTTGTAGTAGTAGTAGGATAAGAGGAGGAGGAATACAAAGGAATACAAAGGAAACACAAACAGCAACAGACCGATAGGTCCTTACAAGACTGTTTGCTTTAACTACACTACACTAACTAGATAATAAGAGAGAAAGGATAGGAAGTAGAAGGCTCCTCCCCACCCACCATCCTCCAGCCGAAGTGGCCGGAAAAGAAGTGATACCATGCAATATAGAAAAAACTGCATGGAATTTGTGAGGAAAGTTGAAAGCTGAATCTATGGCTAACTACTACTAGTTTGTGGGGTAGGTTTAGTGCTTGATAGATAGGTCATGTTATGGGGTGTTTGTAATGGTGGGAAACCCACAGTGTGGAGGTTCAAGGGGTGGTGCGGCAGCCTTGCCTGGCGCTTTCTTGGGAGGCAGCAGTCAATCAGGCCCCAGCTCGTTAAATCCACTGCGGTTTGTGTACTTTCCATGTAGGACGCCGTACACTTCAATGCCTCCTGCAGCAGTGACCCCTGGTACCTTAAAATCCCGATGGTGGTCACTAACTGTCGGGGACCCTAACTGAACCACAGGCCCTCACAGGTCGAGGGGTAGTAGTGGTAACCGTTAACTCGGGGTATCTGTGTGTGTTATGAGGTCTAATGTAGTGTTGGTGTAGGCTCAGTGGTGGAAGTTCGGGGGTGGTGCGGCAGCCTTGCCTGGCGCTTTCTTGGGAGGCAGCAGTCAATCAGGCCCAGCTCCGTTTCAATCCACTGCGGTAGTGCACTTTCCCAAATAGGACGCCGTGCACTTCAATGCCCCCCGCAGCAGTGACCCCTGGTATATAAATCCCGATGGTGGTCACTAACTGACAGGGCCCTTACTGAACCACAGCCCGTCACAGGTCAAAAGTTGTAGTAGTGGGGCCGTTACTCGGGGCTGTTGAGAAAGTGTGGGAGGGGTTGTGTAGACGCGACTCGCAATCATTTACGCAATGAGAGTAAGTTTCAGAGGCCGCGAGATAAATTTATTATCCGAGATAAACATGACAACCGGGGATTTGATATGAAATATTTATCGAGGCGATTTTAAATGATTCTATTTTTATTGAGTTTACTACGTCTGACGGCAGCCCCTTCCATACGTTTACAACACGGTTTGTGAAGAAGTACTTTGCTTCGTTCGTTACAACCGTTTTCCTGCTTATTTTTTAAAACCGTTTTTTCTAGTTGAGCTTGACCGGTCTAGCGTGAAAAGATTTTCTGGGACTAAGTTCGTAAATCCATTGAAGATTTTAAAGACTTCGATGAGGTCACCTCTTATCCTTCGTTTTGTTAGTGGGGAAAAAGTTAAGTTCTATGAGGGCCCATTTTCGTACGATTTATTACGCAATCTAGGTATCATTTTTGGGTTTCTCTGCGCTGTATTTTTTCTAGTTTATCTATGTCTTTTTATAATAAAGGGGACCAGAATTGCACACAGTATTCTAGATGGGGGCGAACAAAGTGAATTAAAAAGAGTGAGTATAACTTTTCAGATTTGAAATGAAAGTTCGTCCAATAAAGCAACCATTATTGAGTTTTTCTACCTCTATAATTTGGTATCTTTGAGATCTTTCGGATTATAACGCCAAATCTTTTTTATCAACATTTGTTGGAAATCGTTATAGTAACTTTATGAGGGTTTTTTATTACCCGACGAGTCATTGNAAAAAGAGCAATATTAAGGGGGAAAAAAGAGGAGAGGGAAGAGAGAGAGAGAGAGAGGAGAGAGAGAGAGAGAGAGAGAGAGAGAGAGAGAGAGAGAGAGATGAGAGAGAGGAGAGAGAGAGAGAGAGAGAGAGAGAGAGAGAGAGAGAGAGAGAGAGAGAGAGAGAGAGAGAGAGAGAGAGAGAGAATTTGGGGAGTATTGTACCGGCAAACTCTATATAGAACAGTTTTCTGCTTTCTTATGAGCGGAAATCCTGCAAGAGAGGAGTAGCAAGGCACGGCGGTAACTAAACTGACCATAAGTTTTTCCAAATTCCAGTGTCTGCTTTTGGGGAGTTACGAGAATAAATATATTAGGTTGTTTGCGGTTTGCGGATTTGCGGTTGCAGAAATGTGAACTTCAAGAAATTTGCGGACTTGCGGTTGCGGAACGTAAGGATTGGGGTTTGCGGATTTGCGTTTGCGGTGCCCACCTGAGCCACCTCTGACACACACACACTCTGTGTGTGTGTGTGAAAGGCAGAATACTTAGAGAGAAAAAGAAATAAAAAGAAGTCAATCAGTGGCTAGAATCAGACCAAGAAGGAGAAGGAAGAGGAAGATTACAGAGAAAAGTAGAAGAGGATGTGGAAGAAGACGAAGGGAATAAGGAGTGGTAAGGAGATCAGAAAAATAGTAAATAAAAGAAATAGGACACATTAACACAAACCTCACACATTAATCCCTTCTAAATGAGAGGAGGAGGAGGAGGAGGAGGAGGATTACATAGGATTACATAGGAGTAACAGACACCAGGAGACCTATTGGTCCATAGCGAGGGTATCTGCTGAACTACATACTACTAACTATCAACTACTTGTAAGAAAACAGTTGGAAAAAGATACCATGTCCCTAAAGAGGATAGGAACATGGAAGTTCCATAGTGCAGAATGATAGGATATGAAAAATACTAACTACAACTACCACTACCACTACAACTAATCGATACGGGGGACTAGATACGAATTCGCACTATCAATACCCATTTACTTTACAGTGCGCGTCAAGTCTGTTTTTGAATGTAGTTATTGTGTTGGCTCCGACAACATTTGCTGGTAACTTGTTCCATCGATCAACGACTCTAACATTGAAATAATTTTTACGGAGATCGGTGATGCAACGTTGACCGTTTAGTTTTAAACCATTATTTCTTGTTGTCACTTGAGTTGAAAGCTCGAATAGGTTCTCTTGATTAATGACATCAAAACCTTTTAGGATCTTAAAGGTTTCTATCAAGTCCCCACGGATTCTACGATCCTTTAAGGAAAACATATTAAGTTTCCGCAGTCTCTCTTCATAAGATGAATTTCGCAGAGATGGAATTTGTTTGGTTGCTCTTCTTTGCACTGATTCCAATTGGCTTGATCTTTTACGAAACAGGGCGACCAGAATTGAACGGCATATTCCAAGTGCGGCCTAACCAAGGACGTGTATAATTGTGTCATTACTTTCGGAGTTTTATGTTCAAAGTTACGTTAATAAAGCCCAACATCATATTTGCCTTTTTACTGGCAGCTAGGCAATGCGAACTGGTTTTCAGATCATTACTGATGATGACACCTAAATCCTTTCCTGCTGTACTTCAGTTAACGATTTATTTTGCATTTGATAGTTATATTTGAGGTTATCGTTGCCTATATGCATTACTTTACATTTATCGGAATTGAATTTTAATAGCCATTTACACTCCAATCTGGATAGTTTGTCGAGATCACTTTGTATGAGTTCGCAGTTTTCTCTAGTATATGCTTACCGCCTAATTTGGTGTCATCTGCAAATTTTGATATTTTAGATACAAGTCCGCAGTCCAGATCGTTGATATATATCAGAAAAAGAGTAGGACCCAAGACCGAGCCCTGAGGCACCCACTAGTGACATCTAACCAATCAGATGCCTCACCATTTATTACTACCCGTTGTTTACGATTTGAAAGCCAATCGCCAATCCATGAACATAATTGCTCTCCTATGCCATGTGCCCTTAGCTTGGTCAACAGTCGCTTATGTGGAACTGTATCGAAGGCTTTCTGAAAATCAAGGTATATTACATCCGAGGGAATTTTAGCGTCCCAGTTGAATAAATGACATTAAAAAAATCCAGTAGGTTTGTTAAGCAGGATCTCTTATTTCGAAATCCATGCTGGGAGTTTAGTATAGAGTTATTTTCATCGAGGAAAGACACTATTTTATCCCGCATTATTTCTCAAATAGTTTAACAATCACGGACGTAGACTAATTGGGCGATAATACTTGCGAGGCTCTTACTCCCTTTTGAATATCGGTGTAACATTAGCTAATTTCCACATACTAGGAACATTTTTTTCATTAGCGATTTATTGAAAATAATCTTTAATGGGAGCGAAAGTTGACTATGACATTCGCGAAGTAGTCGTGGCGAGATTTCGTCCACCCCCACGGATTTTGCTGGGTCAAGTTTCAGCAAATACTTTGATATTTCGTCTACTGTTATCTCTCCTATTACCAGTCTATCCCTTTCGAGTCCTGCATACATGTTTACTGGTTCTGGTAATGGAGTTTCGTCTTCTTTAATAAATACCGGCTTAAAGTATTCATTGAGTACGAAACGCCATACTCTATATCATTTACAAGATATTATTATTATCTTTCAGTGGTCCAATACTTGTTTTGACGTTTTTCTTACTTCGAACGTATTGAAAGAACCTTTTCGGGTTTGATTTGGATTCCTTTTTTAAATTTTTTCTTCATACTCGCGCTTTTTAGACTTAATTAGTCCTTTGCAGCGACGTTGACGTCATTGTATTCTCTAGAATCGCAGTCTGCATTGATCGTTTGTAAACTTTATACGTCCGGCGCTTTCTGCAATGATTTGTTGGATCTCATTATTCATCCAATGGGTCTGTTTATGTTATTCAAACGTGTTCTTACCATGGGAACATGTTTATCCACCACCGATCGGAGTTTATTAGTGAATACATTACACATGTTTTCGGCGTTATTACCATTTAGTAGGTCAATCCATTTAACTTCGCTTAGTACCCTGCTGATCTTCGTGAAATCTGCTTTATTATAATTTGGGACTAATAACTGATTTTCTGTGATGTCTACATTGCAATTTATGCCGCATCTGATTAGCCTGTGATCACTGTTTGCCAAATGTTCACCTATATCGCAGTAATCAATCAGATCAATGTCGGTAGTGAAAACTAAATCTAGGATACTATTATCCCTTGTAGGCTCACGGACCACCTGATTTAAATATACTTCGTTCACCATATCAAGCAATCGCATACCTTCTCTATCAGCAGAATTATTATTCCAGTTTATAATAATTATGAGGTAGGTTAAAATCCCACAAATAATTGTATCGCTTATTATTGTTCACAACTGACTTTATCTCGTCATACAGGAGGCAATCTACTTCCGCATTAGATTTGGGAGGACGATATATTGTCCCAATAGTTAGCAATTTACCGTTTAGCTTAATCTTTGCGTAGACTGAGTCATAATGATCTTTATTTACTTTATCGATTTCGATTGCTTGCAAATTTTCTTTAATGTAAAGAATGACACCTCCACCTGCTTTATACGGAGGAGGAGGAGGAGGAGAGGAGGAGGAGGAGGAGGAGGAGGAGGAGGAGGAGGAGGAGGAGGAGGAGAGGAGGAGGAGGTGCGTGAGGTTATATGAGGAGATGAGCTAGCTTGGGGAATGAGTGAATAAAGGGAGATGAGAGGAAGGAGATTGAGGGCGGGAGAATCAGAAAGATGAAGAAGGAAGGTAGAGGAGAGAGTGAATGAGATGAATAGGATATGACGAGAGAGAGAGAGAGACGAGAGAGAGATTGATGAGAGAGAGAGGGGGGGGGGGGGGGGTGATGAGAGGCGGAGAGAGAGAGAGACAGAGAGAGGACGAGAGAGAGAGAGGAGGAAGAGAGAAGAGCGAAGAGAGACGAGGAGGAGAGAGCGAGAGAGAGAGAGGAGAGAGAGAGAGAGAGAGAGAGAGAGAGACGAGAGACCGAGAGAGAGGAGAGAGAGAGAAAATCATACCAAACTTCTTCTTCTTTCCTTCCTTCCTTCCTTCCTTCTTCCCCTTCCTTCACATAATGTGCACCCTGCACCACACCCTTGTCTCATTACCTTTCTTCTTTTGTCTTTCTTTATAATCCATTACTCACTTTTCCAGCTAGTACCATTACCAAGCATCCTTCCCTTCTCACTTAACCCGTACTATCCTTTCCCCTCCCTTCCCCATTTTCCCTCTTTCCCATGGCAATTTCCCCTGAGTCTTCTATTATATTCCCTTGACTGCCATTTCCGAGTCGGCCAATCTCTTCATGGCCGATGAGGCACGCAGAGATTGGCCGTTCATGACACTCATATGAGGATGCCGATCCTCCCATTGAACGAAACCGCACCCTCTCTTGACGAAGTCAGAGAGCTGTAGCAAAGATTAAGGGTGTAAAGGCAGCTGGTGTTGTAATATCAGTGCGGAAGCTCCTCAAAGCTGGGAGGTGAGGCCATGATACGCGGGTTGCAAGCGGTCTGACTAGCCGCTTGTGGCAATCAGGTACCATTCCTCTGACTGAGGGGGCTGGTCTGGCCCATCGGAAAGGAAAGGGGATCGTCAGGACTGCAACAAATTACGCGGTATTCACTGCTCAGCGTTACCAGGCAAGGTGCCTTGACCATCTATTTATGACCCGGATTCGCCAGGTCATCTGGTGACGCATCAGAGACCCGGCAGTTGGGTTTCACGCCTCGGTAAGTCAAACAACGGCCGTATCCTAGCGCTTAGTGTCCTCGGTGGAACGCCGATAGTGAGTTTCTACAGGGGATGCTTGGCAGCCTATGTGATCTCAAGAAGGCATTTGACTCAGTGCATCGGCGTCACTTTGGGATCTTCTGCGATCGAGGGATTCCTGCCAAGGACCTATTGGTTTGATACTGGTCTGTATTTCTGGGACTGAGAGTGCTTGTGAAGTGTGGGTGCAGGTGTGATCCAGCTTCTTCAACTGTGAAT
>JACEEZ010018276.1:42500-61895 GCA_016584305.1 Chionoecetes opilio
GCATTTGCAGTGTTGTCGTAAAACCAAAGATTATAAAAAAAACAGATGACAAGAATAGGATGTCATTATGGAGTAGAAGGTTACGGAAGGGGAATGAAGAAAACTGGGTTTATGGGTGTAAGTGATATAGGCCTACCAAAACTATATGTAAGAGGATCAGATCCTATTAATGGAAGGACGAACATAAAAAGGCCTGCAGATATAAATCGATTATGCTTGGTGGGAAGATTTTAATCTTAGGAATATAGACTGGGAATTTAATCATATAGTGACACGCTCTGCAGAATGAATTGCTGTCAATAGATAATCCAGGGATTTAACTTATCCTAAGTCAAGCAATCAAGGAGCCTACTAGAGGTGATCATCACTACGATTCCTATTGTCTGACAAATAGAGGACTGATTTAGTTACCAAATGTGGAGGTCGGGGGCAATTTAGATAATAGCGACCATTATGCAGATCAGTTTAGCTTTAAAATTGTGGAAACGTTGGAAAATTAAGTGGCAATAGGCATCGAATACCTAACTTTCAGAGAAGGCCACAATTATGCGGGATTAGAAGACACCTGGAGGTTATTACATAAGAGGTTGTGGGCAATAGGGAGGAGCAGAAACCAATTCCCAGGACAAGGGTCCTCATGTTTTCAGCTGAAGAAGGCCAATATGAAGATTAGGAAGGCACCTGGAAGGAATGGCGCCCTCCATCCCGGTTTACAGATTATGGTATAGTGAAGGTCGAGGCTGAGGATGATAATTAGAGCGATTATAGACCGGAGAAAAGTTAGACTGGTCAGGGGCACTGAGGAACCGGATAATTAGAGAGGATGAAGAAGGGGAATGTGAAAGGTCACACGGAGACTGAGCGAGGATATATACCTTCATTTGTAAAGGAATATGAATTGACGGGACAGAAAAGAAATATTCCATATATAGGAAATAAGGTCCAGAAAGAGTGGTACACAAAACATGGGATGGACACCAAAGTGTAAAACATCACATTGGAGTAAAAAGAACACCCCATTTATTTAAGGTTCAAGGCAGGATTGGTAAACAAAGAACCAGTATAACGTGTGATGGCGAGGACAGGAAAGAAATTAACTCGAGTTGCTAAGAACAATTATGAGATAAAGTAGCAGCCACAGCGACAGGGACCCAAAGGGGATTCTATCAGGTTTAAAAACAAAAGACCAGGGAAATAGTTGGGCCCTTACAGGTCAGGACACAAAGGTGAGGTTTAAATACGCTGAGGATATGTGTAGGAGTCTAAATGATTATTTCTAAGGTGTTTTTTACGGAGGAGGATACACAGACACGATACCTGATACGTGAACAGATGTTCAAAGGAAGCGAATGAGGAGAAACTCAAAGATTATTGTGTAACTAGGGTAATGGTGGAGGAAGGGTATAGAAAAAATGAAAACATTTAAATCGCCCCTAGGGACCGTGAAGTGTTATCCCAGGGTATTAAAGGAATGCAAGGAGGTCGTTAGTGAGTCGTTAGTGCACATTTTCAGGAAACGGTTGAGATAGGCGAGTTGTGCCATTATGTGGGAAAGCGAAATGTTGTTCCCATATTAGAAGGGGAGACAGAGGACTAAAGTCAAATTATCGGCACGTACGTCTAAATCAGTGGTGGGTAAATTATTGGAATCTATTATTGCAAAAAACATTAGAGAGCCTTAGATAAAAATAGTGTGATCAATGAGTCACAACATGGGATCACCACGGGTAGCGTCAGGTCTCACCAATTTATTGAGTTTTTATAGGAAAGTTTATGAGACGGCAGATAATGATAAAGGATTATGATATAATTATCTTGACTTAGTAAGGCATTTGACAAAGTATCCACACGAGCGATCTCTTAAATAAGGTTAGGGCCTCATGGTATAGATGGGAAGGTTCTTCCTTTATAATTGGATCAGAGCTTGGACCTAAAAGAATAGGAAACAAAGGGTTAACAATAATTGGTTCCAAATATGAATGGGGAATGGTGACACGTGGAGTGCCAAAGGGTCTGTTTGGGCCCATTACTATTTTTGATTTACATCAACGACTTGGATAGTGGAGATTAGCAGTGATATCAGCAAGTTGCTGATGATACTAAGTTAGGTAGGAGTATTGGATACCCAGTCTGACGTAAAACATATTGCCAGGGAGACTTAGAATAAACTTAACGACGTGGGCAGTCAGATGGCATATGGAACTAATATTGATAAATGTAAGCGTATGAATGTTGGGAGGAAAAACCCTGGTAATAGATACACCATAAGCAATGTATCGCTGAAAAGACTCAGTTAGCGTGAAAAGAATCTTGGAGGAGGGTGAGCCAGACCTCCGACTAGGAAAAATGTATTGAGCCCAGAAATAGAGGCTAATAGACGTATTAGGATTCATTACCAGAAGTGTTAAAGTAGAAGTGCGGAAGTTATTCTAAAGCTTTATCTGTGCTCTAGTCAGGCCTCACCTAGACTATGCAGTCAGTTTTGGTCTCCATATTACAGGATGGATATAGTGTTGTTAGAAAAAGTGCAGAGAAGGATGACCAAAATGATTACAAGGGATGCGTAACTTTAGTTATGAGAGGAGATTGAAGTTATTAAAATTACACTCACTCGAGAGACGCACGTAAGGGGCGATTGATAGAAGTTTTAAGGGGAAATAAAGGTTTTTTTTTTTTTATTATAAAAGGAGAGGTAGAAAAGTTCTACGGCTTGTAACCAGGGCTTTTAGAAACAAGAAGTAACGGCATCAAGCTGGAAAGCGTTAGATTTAGAAGGAAATTAGGGAGGAACTGTTCACAACTAGGGTGTTGAATGAGTGGAATGGTTCAGTAGACAGGTAGTTAGTGCGGAGTCATTAGGGAGCTTTAAAGGGGAGCTGGAGATAGGTCATGATGGGGAATGAAAGGTGGATGTCGGTAGTGATTAGGTGACAAGAACTACCACGTGTAGGCCTCGCGGCATCTTGTAGCTTCCTTATTTTCTTAGTCTTAGGAGAGAGATAGATAGTTTATTGACCACAGCAGAAACATAATACACATTATACATACTTATACATGTTCAGTTTTTCATAACTGTAGTCCCAAAAAAGTAAAATTAAACTCAACGCTGGCAATTAGTAAAACTAACACTACAATATAATGCTATCCGCAATTACAAATATCATTATATTGTATCATTACTATTACACAATAATGCAGTCCATTAATAGTGAATAGAATATGCACTGGCATCAGTAATACACCCTCAAGTACATTGTGTACTATTTTCACAGGTCCACATCTAAGAGGTAAAATCTATTTGACAAAACTGTTCATGATAAGAGTGAACTGGTAATATGGCTCCCCTTACCAAGTTGGCTCAGTGATACAACCTGTTCCACACATGTCTTTCAGTATGCAAACCTTGCCAATACCACAACTCGCTCATCCAAGGGTAAGCGACGCGACCTCTCCTATTCCCACCTTCCACAGTCTACATATAGCTAATGCCCACCTGTCCTAAAATGGGTAAACGACAGGCGAGCCTTTTCATCACTTATAAAGTGTCTATCAGATGTAAATATTATGCAAATTCAAAAGTAGGGTTCATCTCTTTATATCGTCAATCTTCTAGTAGAAATTACTGTCATGATAATTCTCGATCTACACCATTGCATATCGACAGTAAATCTTTGACTTCACTGTCCACAAACCCCTTATCTAAATATACCGGTGACGTGATCCCATTCATAGATAACTTCATTGCAAACGTCAGTGGGTCATCATACATAAGTATGATCGCTCTTGCCTCATTTATGGAAAAAATCTATGTTGCAAGAAATTCAACCATATCTTTAGGGGTAGGGTAACCCGATTCCACGTAACATCATCTCAATTGAAGTGACCTTCGCACACCCAACAATTGCTTTTACACACCAGTTAAAACAGTTTTAGTCATAGGTTTTAAATCTGCCCCAAACCAGATTCAGCACACTATACATAATTGTTGCACCTTTAATGCTGCGTTCAAAAACACGTTTTTTTACAATAAATGCGGGAGACATCATCATTGTTTTCTTCACAACAAGAAACAAATTTTAGTACGTGTGGCACTTTTAACTTGGCATGTAAACTTAACAGCGGAAGATGTCGACCAATCACGCAGGTGAACGTCGACCCTAAATAAACATACGACTTACAACGGTTGCAACACTTATACCCGTTCACTGCCCAAAGGTTAAGCGTCGTCACGGCTGCCATTTAACAAAATAATCATTTAGTTTAGACTGATTCACTATCATGCCGACTCTAGACAGTACTCCTGTAATATTGATAATTTACTCAACATATTTCTCCGTGACGTGGGCTATAGTACCGTATCATCCATCATGACAAGAACGTGCAACCACTTCAGAAATCCATCATAACCACTGCCCTGTTTAATGAGGCGTATTAAATCATTAACAAAAATTACAAACAAAACGCAGGATGTTGGCAAGCCTTGTTTTACCCCTAATGCGATAGTTACCAAAGCGGCTCCAATCCAACTTTCTGTTAAACTATACATGGCAACCATAGCAGATATCATTACTGAACCACATCCTAAACGCCTCAACACACGGAATAATAAATGTCTTGGTACTCTGTCATATGCTTGCTTAAAGTCAATAAATGTTACAAAAAGAGTAAGTTTCTTTCTCCTGGCCATATCACACAACAAGCGTAGACAAACAATCTGTTCAAGACATCCCCTAGTCTTCTGTGCCCCGGCCTGTTCTCTAAATGGTCTAAACCAGAGGACAAGTCGCGAACACAACACCATATCGTATAATTTAGCAATACTGTTGGCTACATTTATCCCTCTGTAATTTCTCACATCTGCCTTATTGCCTTTCTTAAATATAGTGAACAGTTTTGCTCTAGACCAGCCCTGAGGATATGTGCCAGAAGAAAATACAGAGTTGAAAATATTTGTAAGTAACATGATCCACTGGGCAGGTAAGAACTTTAAAATGCCTGGCGGTAATCCATCCGGTCCACCAGCTTTACCTGTTTTTAGCAATTTTACTTGTTGGTGAACCTCATTGGGGGAAATTAAATCATCCAATACTGGTACATAAACATTTGAATCGAAATCTTCTGATATTAGACGTGAAATGTTTGGCGGATTAAAGGTTTCTTCATAAAACTTCTTAAAATCATCATCGGAGGGGGAACTGTTTACATCTCGGGTTTCACCATACTCTCCCTTCCAGCTTATTGCTTTCCACACATTGAGGTGATCACTATCCTCCAATATCCTCTCCCACCTACCCATGGTATTATTCACCGATTGTGGCTGTGAATCACACCTACTTACACTCGCACATTGATATAACATAGTTGTAATGTTGTTAACAGTATCATTGATATCATTGATATCACACACAAACACACACACACACACACACACACACACAACACACAGACACAGACACAGACACACACACACACACACACACACACACACACACACACACACACAGAAAGAGGAAATAGACAAAATGGAATAAAAATAAGAATAAGAAGGAGACAAGAGAGGCGTAACCCTGAGGGCGAGCACGGGTCATGTTGTGAGTGTACAATTAAGAGGGGAAAGGAGGGGAGAGTGGGGGAGGGGGGAGGGGGGGAGGGAGAGACAGGTGTTATGGAGGGAGAGAAGGAGGAGAGAGAGAAGGAGGGAAAGGGAGAGAGGGGAGAGAAAGAGAGAGGGGAGAGAGAGGGGAAAGGTGTGAAAAGACAGAGGGGAAAGAAGGGGAATGGAAAAGAATAGTTAGAATTAAGGTATGAGGGAGACAGATAGAGGGCAATAAAGAGGGGAAATGAAGGAATAGGTGATAACAAGGGGAAAAGGAAAGAAGGGGAAGGGATAGAGAGGGGAAGAGGAAGAGGGAAGATAAGAATATGATATATATATATATTTAAGAGAGAGAGAGAGAAGAGAGAGAAGAGAGAGAGAGAGGAGAGAGAAGAGAGAGAGAGAGAGAGAGAGAGAGAGAGAGAGAGAGAGAGAGAGAGAGAGAGAGAGAGAGAGAGAGAGAGAAGAGAGAGATGAGAGAAGAGAGGGAGAGAGAGAAAGAGAGAGAGGAGAGAGAGGAGAGGGAGAGAGAGAGAGAGAGAGGAGAGGAGAGAGAGAGAGAGAGAGAGAGATACATTAGTAGAAATGTACTGTATGGGGGGGGGGGAGGAAGGGGGCATTTCAAAAGTCGGTGACTCCTGCCTTATTTCACTGATATGCAAAATTTTACTGTTTTTTTTTCGTCCCCTCTTTCCCCCTCTTTCTCCTCCCTTCCCCTCTTTCCTCCTCTCTCTTTCCCTCTTTCTCTCTCCTTTGCCTTCTCCCCCTGCTCCTCCTTCCCTCTTTTCTCTCCCTTCCCCTCTTCCTCCTTCCTTGTCCTTTTTTCTCTCTCTTCTACTTCTCTCCTATTCCCCTTACATCTTTCTCCCATTTTCCTATCTCTCTTTCCCCCCCTCCTCCGCCTCCTACATCCTCCGTCCTGTGTGTCCTCCTCCTCCTCCTCCTCCTCCTCCCCTCCTCCTCCTCTTCCTCCTCCTCCTCCTCCTCCTCCTCCTCCTCCTCCTTTCCTCTTCTATTGTTTCCCTATTTCCCTTTTACTTTATCCATTTATGTGTTTGTATAGTCCTCTCTCTCTCTCTACTCTCTCTCGTCCTCTCTTCTTCCTGCCTCTCAGTCTCTCTCTCTCTCTCTCCTCCTCGCGGTCTGCTCTCTGATCTCGAGTAGTCGTCTCCTCTCGTGTCCGGCCTCTCAAACTCTCCTCTCCTCTCTCCTCTCTCTCCCACCTGTGAGTGACATATATTGTATAGTAAAACAGAATACGTTACGACACTGACTCTCGATACTCTCCTCTCTCATCTCTTCTCCTCTCCCTCTCTCTCTCTCTCTCTCTCGGTCTCTCTCTCTCTCTCTCTCTCTCTCTCTCTCTAACAAAACCCACAATTTACCCTCTACCTCCTGGTCCCCCTTCCTTTTTTTCTTTCCTTCCCTTCCTCCCTTCCTTCCTCCTCGCCTCCTCGCCTCCTCCTCCTCCTCCTCCTCCTCCTCCTCCTCCTCCTCTTCGTCTCGCAAATCTCTGTAATTGTCTCGCAAATCTCTGTAAAGAAGAAGAAGTTGAATAATAAACTATGGGACCCATTTTTTATACGCAACCGATTCTCTTTCTCTCCGAACATGGTCTCCACTTGAATTCAGTTGGGTTCTGCAGGGACGACTCGGTAGCTCTAAATGACGCGTAACTAACTACCTAAACCCCAATCAAAAACTCCCAGGCAGGTAGAGGTTCCTGACAACAACCTAAGCTCTAGTTTCCCGCAATATTAGAGTTCTCGTTCTCCTTGCAAGCAACCAAAATTTAGAGGTTCCACCGCAAGACCCCAACTACCCATCCTCCCGAATATTAAAGACTTGTTACTTATAATGCCCGTAGTATACCGTAACAATATTTCCTGATTTAGAGAACTAGTTTTTAGTCAGAACAATACACATCATCGAATTTCAGAGTCCATGGATAGATTCGAAAATACGAGATTTCTTTTGCTGAATTTATGGCGATACAGGGGTATAACTTATTAAGATCAGAAAGACTCCAGAGCAGGATGAGGTGTATTATTATATAATATAAGGTCTTGGCCTTCATCCCCTTGTAGTATCCTAATCTAAACACTAAACTGATAACAGTATGTAATGTTTCGTTCAACTTACTAGTCATTCTCAAAAGTAGTAATTGTCTTGATTATCGACCTCCATCTCAAACACATACAATTGATGAGAACTACTTGAACAAATATTGTTTGCAATTTCGGTTTAGTCTCAGAACGAAATCGTATATTGGTGATTTTAATATTCCGTTACTATGTCGGGCGCTCCTCGCTTAACAACACTGTCGTGGCACACTCTTATCCAATCTCCATGAAGTGCTTTATACCAACACGTGGATCATCCAACGAGAGGCGAAAATATTCTAGATCTATATTTTTCACAACTACGAAAATCCTTGTCAGTAACGTTTAAACGTCGGGATCCTAATTTAGTAGAGTGACCACCGGGCGATTTACTTCAGTATTAAAACATCATTGAACAAGCGAGTCGCAAAGTAAAGAACAAGTTCTTGAATTATCGGCTAAGGCAGACTTCATAAAACTAAAAGAATCTTACGAACACCGATTGGAACTGTTTATGCTCAAAACGTAACGACATAAATTAGCATGGCATGAATTCACCGGTAAGCTTACTTAGTCAATACAAATCCCAGTCTACCGTGTGCGATATAGGACGATTCTTTCAAAACATTAACCGAAATGGTGGATCCCGCGAAATCAAGGACAACAGCCTGCAAGCTAAAAAGCGGCAATGAGAAAAACACAAAGAACCAAAATTGAAAGACGACACCGCGATTAACGACAGAAATTAACGTAATACGTAAAACACCTCATTAAGCAGAGGCAAGAAAAATTTTGAAGTACGTTTGCCGGAAATGAGCAAATCAAACCTCTAAAGAGTTTCTAAGCTATGTTTAAAAGGAAAAAAAGTAATGACGTTCAACATAGGACCGTTGAAATGGAAAATGGCAACACACGAAAATGAGTATCTATGGCGGATACTTCTAATACTTTTTTGCATCAGTCCTTCACAGTGGAAAACACCGCAAAATCAACACCATCCCCTCCCGAAACCCAGAACAAAGTTACTCTGCCTCGCTTCATTACACCCTTTCATGAATGTGACATTTTGCTCGCGATAAATAATCACATGAAAACAACTAATTAGCGCCTGGTTCCCTGACAAATGATTTCGCCGACGCATATTAAAAGAAGCAAAGAACGAAATGTAAACCACTTCCACTTATTTAATAAGTCTTTATATTTACTCACGGAAATGTACTCGTCGAATGGAAACTAGCAAATGTCACACCCATATTTAAAAAAGGAATCAAGTCGCAGCCTCTGGAAATTAATCGCCAATAGTTTAACATCGTTGTGGAAAAATTAATGGATCCCATCATAAAGAGACAAAATCGTTCAGTTCTTAGAAGAAAAATGTGCATTCAAGTATTGCTCGCATGCTAATGGATTCAGAAATAAACTGCTCATGCCTCTCAAACTTACTTGTGATTGTACAATAGTGTATTCTCAAAATGTTGTGACTACACAGGGCAGTAGAACCTTAGGGTTCCCTCTCCATTTTTCAAAAGCGTGGTCGACAAAGTTCCTCATAAGCGTCTCATTACATGAAGTAAACGCTGCATGGTAAACAGCTCATCTTTTGCAAATTGGAATAGAAAAGCTGTGCTGTCAACTCCGGGGTTTTCAACACCCAAAGGGTGGTATAAATGGAAATTTCTTCTGGACTGGACAAGTGTAAATAGTGTGTTTCCTAAGGATCAGTTCTCGGGCCTATCCTGTCGTAATTACATAAATGATTGTCAAACGAGGCGGAATCACATGCAGATATCGAAATTTGGCTGATGACACGAAATCACAAACATAGCACATCTAACAAATCGTCCGCGCCACTCTATACAAAACGACTTAAACACGCTCAACACAGAATGGTTCAAAAACATGGCAAAGAAATTTCAACCTTGACAAACATGTCATGCTACTACATATCGGTAATACTAACTCCCGCCTGTAAAAGTCGTGATGAACGATTTCAACTAACAAGTGTTGATAAAGAAAAAGATTTAGGCGTTATAATCTCCGAAAAGATCGCAAACGAATAACCAAATTATAGAGGTAGTAAACAACTATGCAAATACATTGGTTGGCTTTATTGGACGAAACTTTCGTTTCAATCTCGAAAAAGTTATACTCCCTCTTTTAACTCGCTTGTTTCGCCCCCATCTAGAATACTGGTGTGCAATTCTTGGTCCCTTATTATAAAAGGCATAGAATAAACTAGAAAAAATCAGCGCAGAGTAACCAAAAAATGATACTAGATTGCGAAATAAATCGTAACCGAAAATCGGCTCAAAGAACTTAAACTTATTCCTACTAACACAAAGAAGGATAAGAGGTGACTCTCATCATAAGTCTTAAAATCTCAATGTGGATTTACGAACGTAGTCCCAGATATCGTTTCACGCTAGACCGTGTCAAGCTCAACTGAAACACGGATTTAAAATAAGCAGTAAA
The DNA here is from genome assembly GCA_016584305.1 of Chionoecetes opilio. NCBI lineage: Eukaryota > Metazoa > Arthropoda > Malacostraca > Decapoda > Majidae > Chionoecetes > Chionoecetes opilio. The sequence goes on from JACEEZ010018276.1 coordinate 52,671, forward strand.
CAGGTTTGTAACGAACGCAAGCTCAAGTACTTCTTACAACGGTCGTGTTTGTAGAACTATGAGAATACGGTCTGCCGATCACTAACGTAGTAAAATCTCAATACAATTAGAATCATTTAAAATATCCGCCTCGTATAGTTATTTCATGTATCAAATCCCGTTGCACTGTTTATCTCGGAATCATAAATTGTTCTCGAGGGCCTCTGAAACTCTTACTCCTCATTGCGTAAAATGATTGCGAAGTCGCGTCTATCACAACCCATCCTCACGTCTCAGACAGCCCGAGTAAACGGTCACTACTACACCTTTGACTGTGACCGGTGCTAGTTGTTCATAAGGGCCCTATGTCATTTTAGTGAACGACCATCGGATTTATATACCAGGGGTCACTGCTGCAGGGGGCATTGAAGTGCACCGGCGTCCTCTTGAGAAAGTGACCACTACCCTGCAGTGGATTGCAACGGAGCTGGAGGCCTGTGATTTACCTGCTGCCCGTAATCCCAGAAAGCCGCCAGGACAGGCTGCCGCAACCAACCCCGAACTTGCCACACTGTGAGCCACACCAACACTACATTAGACCTCATAACACACACAGATAGCCCCGTAGTTAAACGGTTAACCACTAATACGCCTCGACCTGTGACGGGCTTGGGTTCATTATGGGTCCTGTACAGTTTAGTGACCACCATCGGATTATGGTACCAGCGGTCATCTGCTGCAGGATAGGCAATTGAGTTTACGGCGTCCTACATAGGAAAGCACGTCAACACAATCCGCAGTGGATCTCGAACGTGAGCTGGGCCTGATTTCTACTGCTGCCCGAGTCTCCCAAGAAAGCGCCTACACGGCAATGCTGCGCCCCACCCCTTGAACCTCCACACTTGGTGTTTCCCACCATTACAAAACACAAACCATAACATGACCTTATCTATCAGCACTAAAACCTACCCCTACAAACTACTAGTAGTTAGCCATAGATATTACGCTTCAACTTTCCTCAATTTCCATGTGCAGATATATTTGCTATATTGCATGGTATCACAACTTCTTTTCCGGGCGGCCTAGCTTCGGCTGGAGAATGGGTGGGTTGGGGAGGAGCTCTCATACTTCCTATCCTTTCTCTCTATTATATCTAGTTATTGTAGTGTGTGTTAAAGCCACAGTCTTGTAAGGACCTATCGGTCTCTGTTTGCTGTTTGTGTTTCCTTGTATATCTTTGTGATTCCTCCATAAGTGACTTCTTAAAGGTGGTGGGAAAAGGGTATTGTGTGGGAGATGAGAGAAGGAATAAAGGAGGTCTCTCTGCTCTCTCGTTGCCTCTCTCGGTGTGGGTGTCTGTGTCTCATCGTCTGTGGGTCTCTCTCATCTCGTCTACTGTGTGCTCTGCTCGTTCTCTCTCTGAAGCCTCTTAAGAAAGTATAAAAAACGACAGATAGTAATGGTATACAGAACAATTCATAGACACATATATTAAGACAATACATACAAATAATAATAGAAATACTATATATCAAATAACTCCAATAATAATAGGATAATAGAGGAATAGTACTAAAAATAAGAATAATAATAATATAACCAAAGATATTAAAGTTAATGATAAAAAAATTGAAAATATTAAAATAGAGTCAAATTAAGAATGAAATCAATGTATATAGTTTTTTGTGTTTATTCCTTTCAATGATCATCATTTTCTATCCCTAAAACTTTCTAGTAACGTTTCTCTATACTACTTACACACTTTCTATATAATAACTGACTCTTCTAATACATAGCTTGAATCTCTTAGTTTATATGTTCTCCTATAAACAACCTAACGGTTACATTGTGCAACCATGACAGCTCTCCATTGAACCACCTTGATTTCATCTATAGATCATTTATAGGCCGACTCTAATTATTTATATATTGATTTATATTCCATGTCTCTTATAGATAGTTCTTGACGTCCCTAAATTAAATACAGTCAGGATTGTATTAGATATAGTGTTTACCATCACTTGTTAAGGGAAACGTGTGTATACTCATTATTTTGTGTTATTTCCGACATAAACTTCACGTAAATTTAAATATGTATTGCATCTAGTATGTCTTTATTAAATATTGTATTGCATTAGATATAAATTAGAGGAGGAGGAGGAGGAGGTGCGGTGAGTTATATGTAGATGGGATAGTAGCTTGGGAATGAGTGAATACGGGAGAAGAGAGGAACGGAATGAGAGGCGGGAGATAGGAGATGAAGAAGGAAGGTAGAGGAGGAGAGTGAATGAGATGAATCGCGAGACGAGAGAGAGACGAGAGAGAGAGAGATGAGAGAGAGACTAGGAAAACATAGCTCACAACTTATTCTTCCTTCCTTCCTTTCCTTCCTTCCGTTCGCTTCCCTTCCTTCCTTCTTCCCTTCCTTCATTCCCTCCCTTACTATTTGTGCACATTCCACCCTCCTCTCACAACGAACACATACCTTCCACCTAACACACACTAGAAACACTGACTCGTTTTATCCCTAATGTCACTACTACACGACAACTAACTATAATTTACTAGTTAAATCTCATTCTGCGAAATTTTCCCCATCGCTATATTTCCTCACTCATTCTCTTCCTTCCTTCAATCTTGCACTTCCCACCGACACTCCACAACTAACACAGTATGTGGGTAAACACTCCTTGTCATTACACTAGAACTAACACTGTCAATTTATGTGCACCCTACTACTATGTACAAAAACAATTCTTTTCTCTTAGTTATATTTATCCGCGAAACTTTCCCCTCGCTAAATTTCCTCCTCCTCCTTCCTTCCTTCAATCGGGCATATGCTAGCTTTCCACAACTAACCAGATGCCAGACCACTCTACCTAACACTAAACGAGTAAACACTACTTGTTTTACCCACTAATACATGTCCATAAAACCGGAATCATTTACTTCCCATAAAATCTAAAATTAATCTAAACCGCAAACTATACTGCGCAAATTTCGCCTCCACCACACATGTCTATCCCTTCCACTTAAGACACTCCCGACCTTACACTTTCCACTCCTTCCTTGCTTCCCACGCCCCACACCGATGCTAGGGAGGTGTGAGCGGGCTGGCAGGACCTTGCTATCCTACGTGTTGATAATGATAGTCACGAACCACGCACACACATGATAATGCATACTTTTTTGTGATATTATTTCCTCTAAAAATCTCGCTTCTTCTCCCGGCCAACGTTTGACCTTGAGTGCGCGTGCGGTGGTGACTGACAAGATGACCTTATAAGTTATCAGATGACGATTTCTTCTTTAATTGCTATCTATTTACACATGTCGCCCCTATAGAAGCACGGTAGTTCATGATACTATATTGAATGGTTGTTGTTGATGTTGTCTGTTTGTTATATTTCTGTTACTGATGGGAATGTCATTATGGTTTTTTAGGGATTTAGTTACGAGTAGGTGAAAGGGACTCGTTTGTTAGGCGGAGGGGGTTGTGATGGGTGGTGATGGGGGAGGGGGGGGGGTGTTTAGGGAGGGGTAGAGGGGGAGGGGGGGGCGTGGGGAGGGTAGTGGTGGTGGAGGGGGGGAGGGGGTAGTTTAGGGGTAGGGGGAGGGGTAGTGGGGGGGGGAGGGGGGGGATGGTTGTAGAGGGTGACTGGCTTAGTTTTGTTGCTCATTATTCCTTACTTATATTCCTTACTTATATTCCTTACTTATATTCCTTACTTATTATTCTTACTTATCCTTACTATAGTCTTACTTATAGTTCCTTACTTATAGTCCTTCCTTATATTCCTTATTATATTCCTTACTTATATTCTTACTTATATTCCACTTACTATTATAGTTCACTTATCCTTATAGTCCTTACTTATTCCTTACTTATATTCCTTACTTATAGTCCTTACTTATAGTCCTTACTTATATCCTTACTATTTCCTTACTTATTTCCTTATTATGGGGTCGAGTCGCATCGTACCCCTGCCAGTTTAGGGGGCCGGGGGGGGGGGGGAGTGACCCCTGTTGTTGTGCCCCCGGTTGAGGGCAACTTACATGCTGGCCCATAGCATAGACACCAGGGGAGGAGGAGAGCAGGGGAGAGAGGAGAGTGAGAGGCAAAAGCATGGAAGAGGAGAGGGAGAGAGAGGAGGGAGGAGAGAGAGAGAGAGAGAGAGGAGAAGGAGAGAGAGAGAGAGAGATATGGGGTGAATTGAATTGAATTAATGCCAAAAAGGGGGAATGTGCCAGACATCAGAGGTCATATGACACTATGGCAAAGCAATAAGGGTCAGGGTTTTAGAGAAAGAGTGAAACGGGAGGGTAGGGGAATGGCATATGTCATACAGCGGTGAATGACAAGAAGTGTGTTTTCGGTGATGCCGTCAGTTGCCGCATCGCTGCCGTACGTCATCCAGGGTGACCACCAAGGCAATGCATACACACAATCTCCTCTTTGAACGAGCTCTTCCACAAAATTCCTGCAGCTGACCTTTAACAATGGCATCGCCTATTACTCTGGCTCATGAATGCCTTGTCGTGTTCCGCCGGACCTTGAAACTGTGTACGTCCTGACGGTAACAAATCTTTAACTTCTACTGGCCGGGCACCGTTCCTGCTGACATCTCAAGGAGCACAACCTATGTTGGTAGCAACACATTCCTGAAGGGTATTATACTTTGCAGCGAGGTCATCATATTTGTGTCAATGTAGTCATCATATATCATACACGGACACTTTTTCCGGCATCTTTTGGTATTTTGCTACCATTTGATGCCTGATACCGGCATCTTTTGGTAGCCAACGCGGAGTGGCGCATGATCGGTCTCTTGCCACCAGTACATCCTTGTTGACATCTCGGAGCAGCCGACGCCACGCAACACTTGTACGACCTACACCAGTGATTCTCAAACTGTGCGCCGCGGCGCACTTGTGCGCCGTGGGAATCCCCTAGGTGCGCCGCGTAATTTTTCATAGATATGGGTATTTTGCGCTTTGAGGTCGCAGTTTTTGTTTTTTATATTGAAGATGGAAAATCGTAAATGAATGAGTTAATAGGTACCTAGGCAGGTAAATGCAAGGTCCTTTTAATAATATTATAAGTACTTTGGGTAGATGGATAAAGTAAGAAATAGAGAATAAATAAATAAGTTATTCATGCTTAAAAAAAATACTTCCCGCTTCCACCACAATACGTGTTGAAGGAGTACTGTACACGTACTGTACCAGTCTGAGTCGCAGCCTGCTGGCGTTACTGAGTTACCAACTTACTAGTTTTATCACGCGTTCATGTGAATTGTTTTTAGCGACATATAAAAGGAAAAAGGATGATGAATAGAAACTGATGCATACGTATATCAGTAGGCTTTATGCAAGTTTGACTGTTTGACGTGATTTACGTGAACCCCGATCGATAAATAACATGTATAATTTGGCAACACACGTAGGCAGAGCGTTGGGTAGGCACCTCCGGTTGTCAGTGTAGCCGTGAGCTTCAGTAAGTATCGCTGTTGTGGTGTTAATGAAGTCCAAGCTTAAAAAATGGATAAGTACCTCATTAAAAAGCGAAAGTGTACTGAAGGCAATAGCGGTGAAGTCGCAGTTGATCATGAATCAAAACGTAAATGTGTCAAAGGCACCGAAGGCGAAGTAACAGTAATAACTGTTGAAAGTGAGTCCTATCGTCCAGACCCTAGTGTGGAAAGTGAAGAAAGTGATGTGACAGTTGAAAATAAGCATAGTCGTACAGGTCCGTGCTGGCAAAGTGAAGTGACAGTTGAAAGTGACTGTAGTCGTGCAGGTCCGAGCGGGCAAAGAGAAGTGACAGATGAAAGTGAGTTTTGTCATCCAGGTCTGAGCGTGGTCAAAACGACGACACATGCCAGCAAAAGTAACCGCAGTAAGTCATCTCGCCTGTATAACGACAGTTATCTTGGACTTGGGTTCACTTGCTGTGATGATGAAAATGGTCCAAAGCCAAAATGTGTTGTTTGCGGCATTGAGCTTTCAAATGAATCTATGACTCCTATGAAAATGAAGAGACATTTAACAACAAAACATAATCACCTCTCTCAGAAGCCTATAGATTACTTTAAAAGACTCTTGAAAGATAACAAGCAACAAAGGCTTGGGTTTGAGAAAAAGGTGAAGGTGGCAGAAAAGGCACAGAAAGCAAGCTATTTAGTGGCAGAGCATACAGCAAAACAAATGAAACCCCATTCAATTGCAGTCATATTTCCTTCCAGCCTGCTGTGCTGTGGTGAAAACATTGTTAGGGGATGAGGCTGAACAGGAAGTGAAAAAAATTCCCCTCTCCGACGACACGATTGGTAGACGAATCAAGAACATGTCGTCTGATATTGAAAAAAGTGTGTGTGAACTCGTGAAAGGTAAAATGTATGCTTTACAAGCGGATGAATCAACAGACATTGGAGGAAAAGCTCAGTTACTAGTGTTCATCCGTTATGTTGCTGATAACAAAATAACTGAACATTTCTTATGCTGCAAAGAACTGGTGCAAACCACAGGACAGGAGATATTTTCTACAGTGACAGAATACTTGAAAGAAAAGGACTTGTCATGGAAATTATGTGTAGGAATTTGCACAGATGGCTGTCCATCCATGGTGGGATCGGTAAAAGGTTTTGTGTCCTTAGTCAAGAAGGAGAACCCAGTTTTGATTACTACCCATTGTTTCTTGCACCGTGAAGCTCTTGTTGCTAAAACACTCGGACAAGAATTATAGTTTGTTCTTGATGATGTTGTGAAAATGGTAAACTTTCTTATAAGCAGACCAAAGCAGTCAAGACTATTTTTCATTCTTTGTGAAGAAATGGGATCTCCTCACGAAGGTCTTCTCCTCCACACAGAAGTCCGGTGGTTATCAAGAGGCAAAGTGTTATCCCTGGTGCATGAACTGAGAGAGGAAATGCTCCTTTTCTTTACCCTTGAGGAGAAAACTGAATTCTGCGAATTACTTGCTGATGAAATTTGGAGTGCAAAATTATGCTACTTGGCAGACATATTTGAACATCTGAACAAGGTTAATGCAAGTATGCAAGGAAGAAATGAAAATATGATAACATCTTCTGACAAAATGAAAGCCTTGGTAGAAAAAATTAGGCTCTGGAATGAAAGGGTGAGTGAAGGCAAGATTGACATGTTTCAAAAGACTGCTGAAGCTAAATATACAGACATTGTTCCATTCATTAAGCAGCACCTTGAAAGCTTAGGAAGGAACATAGAAAAATATTTTCCAAATATATCTGTTGAAAGTTATGACTGGCTGATAAATCCATTCGTTCACGATCCCTTGAGCAAGCCACATTTTAGTATCCTTGAAGAAGAGGAACTAATCAACATCCTCGTGACCGCACGCTAAAACTGCAATATCTGGATATGACATTAGAGAGCTTCTGGATTCAAATGGAAAACGAACACCCACATATATCCAAAAGGGCCCAGAAAATACTCATGCAGTTTTCAAACTCACATCTGTGTGAACTGGGATTCTCAGCCCTCACAAATATAAAAACTAAGAAAAGGAATAAATTGTTGGCTGTTGAAGAGGAAATGAGAGTGTGTCTGTCAACTGTCCCTCCTAACATAGAGCGGATATGCAACTCCAGGCAGGCACACGTGTCCCACTGATCAGGTATGTTATTGTTGTAACAGTAGTTTATTTACACATTAATTCCTTAGTCCATTTCCTGTATATATAATATATATATATATATATAAAATATATATATATATATATATATATATATATATATATATTATATATATATATATATATTATATATATATATATATATAATATAAAATATTATATATATATATATATATAAATATATATAATATATATAATATTATATATATATATATAATATATATAAAAATATATATATATATATAATATAATATATATATATATTATATATATATATATATATTATATATATATATATATAATATATATTATATATAAAATATATATATATATATATTATATATATAATATATATATAGCTGCTGCGCCGCCGAAGTCCAAGATATAATCTAGTGCGCCGCCGTCCATAAAGTTTGAGAACCTCTGACCTACACATTGCTGTGAAATAAAGAGGGAAATGACCAATCTTGGGTGGTCAAGAGATGCTGTAGCATCTGGATCGCAATATATTTTTTCGCGCGAAATTTCCCCTCTTCCCTTCCCTCTACCCTCCTCTTCTTCCCCTCTCCCTATCTTCCCTTCCCCTCCCTATACCTTCTCTTCCCCCCTCCTTCCTCTTTCCTCTCCTTCCTACTCTTCCCCTCTCTCTACCTTCCCTCCTCCTATCTCCACCATCTCCTCCCACTCCCTACCTCCCTTTCCCCTCTCTTTCCCCCTCCCTCCCTCCCCACCTAGATCAGTGACGTCACGCCCCGCCAGCCAATGAGGCAGGCGGCGGCGGCCATCATGTTGGCAGGCGACCAATCAGAGGCGGGAAAATGTAACGCCAAGAAAAATATAAGGTTTGGCGATTTTGACCTTCCCTTACCTCTCCTCTAACCCTTATTCCCTTCTTTCTTCCCTGACCCCTTATTCCCCTCCTTCGCTTCTTCTTCTCTTTCTCTAACCTTACTCTTTCTTTCTCTTTCCTCTCTTTGCTTCCACCTTTCCTCCCCTTCTGTTCCTCTCTCACCTTTATCTTGCCTCTCTCTCCTCTCGCTCTCCTCTCTTCCCTCCCTATCTCTCTCATTCTCTTCCTTATCTATTATATTGTCCCTCTTTCTTCTCTTCTTCTTCCCTATATTTTCCTCCCTCCCCCATAGTCCTCTCCTTTCTTCCCCTCTTCTTTCGGTCGCTTCTTCTCTTCCTCCAACCTTCCTCTCTCTCCACTTTCGTCTCTTCTCTTTTATCACATTTTCTTCTCCTTACCTTTCCCTTTCTTTCTTTTCTCTTTCTCGCACATTTCCTCTCTCTATTTCTTTCTCTCCTCTTGCTTTCACTTATCCTATCTTTCGTCCTCTCTCTTATTCCTCTCATTCTCTTTTCCCTTTCCTCCCTTCCTTATTCTCTCCTTTCTTTCTTCCCTCCTCCTCTCTTCTTTCTTGGTTTTCTCCATTATCCTCTCTTGTCTTCCTCATCTTTCCAATTCTTCTCTATTTCCCTTTTCTTTTTACTTCCGCTATCTCTCTCGCATATCTTCTGTTCTCTACTCTCCCCTTCCTCTCCTCTTTTCTCTCTCTTTCTCTCTTCTCGGC
>JACEEZ010018277.1:0-2500 GCA_016584305.1 Chionoecetes opilio
AAAGTTTGGAGTGGTAATTGGGTTTGGAAAAAACCTCATCATCCGCCAGCCCCACCCCCTCCTCGGAACGCCCACGGGTATCGTCTGGTTTTTTCGTGTCCTGTCTCTAACGTAGCCCTTTTTAACGTTTTTCAGCATATAACATGTGTGAAAACCAAATACCAAACTAAATGTCCAAAAAAAAAAGGTTGCATGATAGAATACTGTGCGCATTCGTTAATTAATAATGAAGGGAAAAAAAAAAATTTTTTGTTATTGCAGATCAATACAAATTTGGAAATTAACTTATTAAAACCTAATATCACTGACTAATTGTCAGGCTTCTGAATACTATTGAATAATTTTCATCACAAAAAGACTTGTAATATTAATAATATTATATATTATATTATAATATAATATATATATATAATATATATTATTATATAATATATAATATATAATATAATATATATATAGTTATATATTATAAATACTATATATTATAATTATAACTATAATATATATATAGTTTTTTTTTTTTTTTTTCAGGCTGGCCACCAAAAATGGTCCAACCGCATGCGCCAAAAAAGGAAAAGGTAAAAAAAGGGGGCCCTTTTGGGGGCCCCAGTTTATGGAGTAAAATGAAAAGAAATTGTTTCGGAAATGAAATAAATCTATTCCTTAATAAATAACAAAGGGGAAATAAAAAGCCTTGGAAAACGGGTTAAAGGTGGTTAAATTAAAGCATGAGCAAAAAAAAAGGAACAAGAAAAAATTTGTGGGTTTAAGGATTAAACTCAGAAAAAATTGATAGAAAAAAAAATAAAAAAAATAAAAAGGATTTAAAATGTAAATATATAAGGGAAACCCATTAAGGAACAATTGGAAAAAAAAGGACGCAACGCCACAAACCAAAAAAATTTTAAATTAAAAAAAGATAGAAAATTTAGTTTTTATAAAGGAATAAATTCTTTTAAAAAGGGACATTATTTAAAAAGGGAGTTACTGAAATAAAAAAAAAATTTTTTAATAAAATTAAAAACAAAAAATTTCCCCAAAAAAAAATAAAAAATTAAGGGAAAATTTACCAATACTAAAATTATTTTGATTTGGATAATAAAAGTTTAAAATAGTAGAAATAAAAGAGGATATTTTAGAAATTAAATACATAATAAAATAAAAGAAGTTAAGGACAACCCGGGAAAACCCCAAAATTTAGGATTTAATTCCTCACAAGCCAAATAAACCCAAGGAAAATAAAATAAAAAAAAAAAATAACCAAATAAAATTTTAAAAAAAAAATTTCAGGCTAAAATTATCAAGGGCCCCCAAAAAAATATATAATATAATAATAAAACTAAATAAAAAATAAAAAAAATTTTAAAAAAAAAATTTAATAAATATAATTTAAAAAATAATTTATTACCAATATATAATTTAAAAAAAAAAATAAAAAATAAAAACAAAAAAAAAAAACTAAAAACCCCCCTAAAAACCATAATTAAAAATTAACCTTAAAAAAAAACAAAAATAAAAAAAAAAAAATTTTTAATTTTTAAAAAAAAAAAAAAAAACCCCCCCCTTTTTCCCCAAAAAAAAAAAATTTAAAAATTTATAAAAAATTTAAAATAAAAAAATTTAAAAAAAAATTTTAAAAAAAAAATTTTTTAAAAAATTTTAATAATAAATAACGTAGAAGAGAGCAAGAGAAAGCAACAATTGCGATGGGTGTGTCGGGGTTTAAGGATTGAGACAGTCTGTCAGAGGAGAGGAGTTGATGAGACGAAAAGATTTTGACTCAACCCTGTTTAGAGAGGTTTCTGTAGAGTGGGATCCCTCCCCAAACATGTGAGACATACTCCATACAGGTCGGATAAGCCCCCTGTAGAGGCAAGCAATTGGTGGCAGAAAAAAAAAGGAGCGCATTACGACGCCACAGCACACCTAACTTCTTAGAACTGTTTTAGCAAGAGATGAGATGTTAGATATTTCCATTCAGGATTTTTAGTAAAGGATAGTCCTAGAATGGTCATTGTAAGAAGAACGGGAGACAGTTTGAGTGTCATTGAAGAAGAGGGGATACGTTATCTGTAGGGATTGTGCGAGTAGATAGTAACCGGAATTGGTTTTTGATTCATGTGACAAAACAAGGCTTTGCTTTGCCCCCAATCAGAAATTTAGAGAAAGATCAGAAGTTAGGCGTTCGTGGCATCTCTCCGTGAATACCTTAGTTCCTGTTGAGTTTTGGACGTCTAACTAAAACGACGTTTGAAAAATTCAGGTTAGAATCATCAGCGCTAGGAGTGATAGTCGCTTTGAGTTAGACCTCAGAATATCATTAATGAGATAATAGAAAGGGGAGAGTGGGTCAATAGGACAAACCCTGGGGAACCCGCTCTGATAGATTTAGGAGAAGATCAATGTTCCGTTCTACCAGTAGCTTCAATATGAACGGTTTGAAGGAAACTTAAAACTAAAGGTACGATAGAAGGAATAGAAACCGATGAGGGTAGTTTGA
>JACEEZ010018277.1:5000-18366 GCA_016584305.1 Chionoecetes opilio
AAATATCATAAGAAGATTAGATTTTCTTAGTTTTAAGAAAGATTAAGAAAATGAGGTAGCTAACACAGAGCTCGTGAGACCTACAAAGCTCGTGGACCTACACGAGGTAGTTCCTGTGACGCACGGACTGTCACGGACCACTTCACATCAAAGGCCAAAAACTTATAAATACCGCTTCGGTCCGACGACCCTGAGGAACAAAATTATATGCATTGTGTGACGCTTATTAACTGCGTCGGAAACAGCAAAAATTATGCCCGTAATAATCCGTATTATTCTTATGAAAACGTACCAATTCAAACAAAGACAAATACTGAAAGTCTAATCATTATTGTGTGTGTGTGTGTGCTTGAAACTGAAATTTGTCGTCGTCTGAGTACAAAATACATGAACATGTGTATGGCATCTTCTAATATGTTGTTCAACAATATGTTTTGACATATGGCATCCTGTGAAATATTATTTTTGCAGAGTGAGCTGTGTGTTAACACTCCCATTAGTGATGGACAAATAGGGAATGTCTTCATTGAGTACGTTGTCAGCTGTCTATGGAACACTAATTTGTGTGTTATAGTAGCGGGGTCCAAAGTATAGATTGTTAAGTGCACATAGCTAGCTTACATTTGGTCTCCCTGTAGTTACACATTATGAATCGCGCTTCCTATGCTACGGCAAGGAGAGCGACAGCCTCCTTCCTTCTATATGTTCCCTATGATAGGTACAGAGCACGTAGCAGATTGTATAGCTTCTACTTGCAATCCTGATTCTCAATGACGAATCTGCTGTTTTCCTCAGGTGCCTTGCTTGGCGCTTAGCACAGCGTCCATTTACCACAACTTAAGCTTGTAGTGATGTGATTTATTTTTTTTCGCCCTCGAATTAATGTACATAGGCATGCATAAGAAGAACAGATACCAGGTGACCAAATGGTTCAGTAAACTGTTTTTTTGTGAAAATAAGGGTGTGTGAGCCAGATGTCGCCGCGCTAGGCTTGGCGGCGGCACTCCTCACAATGCGAGATATGCGGGTCTCGTGTCTTCTAGTTAGTAAAGGTGGTGTGCTTATATTCACATTATTATGTAATAAGACGCAGAATGTAATACTTTACTAAAAACAGTGGAGATGAGAAAAATGTTACACATAAGGAACTGAAGAGTATAATCGACAGAGAGTAATCTACGGTCCGAATAAGAAATAATAAAAGAAGGAATGTACTAGAGGTCGTTAGACCTACACGGTTAGTTCTGTTACTTACCACACATGGAGCTGTATATAATGAAGAGGCCATACGTCACTTCAGTGAAATGGACGTTAGCTCTGCTTCTGCCCCTTTGCTCAAAGACATACAGACAGTCGGACGAGTGGACCCAAACATGCTCTATCGGAAGATACGTGCGCCACTCACAGACATCTCTCCCCGCTGTGGGGATTCACGTTTGTCGTGGGTGGCGGGTTTGAAGCGTGGTCGACGGCGCCACCTACTCAGCGTGGCCTGCCTGCCATTGGGTTGGTTCGGTGGCCGTTCGGCCGCGTGGACCAAGCGCTCCCGCTTTCGTCACTGGAGGTGGAGCCTTGTCCGTGATGTCCGCTCCTTATGCTCATCCCCTTTCTCTCCTTTTCTTAGGGCGATTCTAGGGCCCGTGAGACCCTTCGTCTTCGTCTCACGCTTTCGTTCTTCCTTTTATAACTTCATGTCGAGCTCAGCTCCCCACGTGTTAGCCTGTGCGTGGCAATCCTGTATATTCCTCTATCTTGAAGTTGAGTCCACGCGGGCGGTTGTAGTTCCCTTCGGTGGGCAAGGCATGCGCTTCTTTGGTAGGGGGGTTGTGGGTAGAGACGGAGGGTCCATTGTGGACCCTCTGGATCTCTTCTGGTCATGCGTTTGGCTAGGGCCAGCGGAAGGTTGCCTGTGGGCACCGCATCGTCCCGCGGCTGCCACACACACGAGGCAACCGAAGCGTATACTTCCCTGCTACCCCTGAGCTGTTTTTGGTGAGGTCCTTCCCACAGATCCGCTTCCCTCTTGTGCTCCGTGGTGGGTGGGGCGTGGGGAAGTGAAGTAATTTTGTTTATTATACAAACTAGGAAGATTTACCCCGCGGCTCATGCCTCTCTCCCGCCCTGACGTCCGCTTGTCCTCGACTTCTCCCTTGAATCCTCTCCCATTGCCATACCCTGGCGCCTTTCCAGCGAACGTGGCACGAAAGCATGGCAGCCGCGGGGGGCCCTGTCCTTTCCTCAGTCCCGCGGTTCCTGCGGTCCCGCATCATAGGGACGCGACAGGGAGTTGGATACACAGCCTGGCCCTCGGGGCACGTTCTACGTTAGGCACCTTTGCTTTGTCCACGTGTCCCTAGGCCCTTGTCCATACAGGCATTACATGATATTTCAATGCTTATGGTGTGGTTCGCACGCACCCGCTTATTTAGTGATGACGAATGGACAATCAAATAGGTGCGCTACCATAATTTTGCTGCAGCAGATGATGCTCGCTCTGCTTATGATGAAGCCAACAAAGTATGGAAATTGGAGCGAGACATTACAGAGGCCGAACTCTAGTCGCTCTAAAACGTTGGAGACGCGGCCCCGATGGAGCTACAGGATCCCCAACCGTCGTTGAGAAAACTACGTACATCTGCTCCACCTGTCCCCGCCACGCCTTATACCCTACTTGGTACATGCGAATTATAAGGAGTGGTCGGCAACTTTGCATTGCGGCCGTCGTATCTTGAAAATAAATTGAATGATCCCGGAAGGCACCACCTGAAACGGTATGACAGAGGGGTTCTAATCCGAGTCCAAGTACCTTACTCAGGCTCGATTCTCTTTCCAAATGCCCATCATCGAGACAGCATTTTTTGATACATCAAACCTCATCCAAAGTTGTAATACCAGCAAAGGCGTAATCTACAATTACGACCTCTTTGAGTTTCACGGGAGGCAGAAATACTAAACATGTGCTCCGGAAAAGTTCAACAGTCCTATACATGGTCAGATGAAGCAAAAACATGTTCATTACACCTTCTACGGTTCAAGTCTCCCCGATTCCATATGTCGGCCCACAGTCTCTAAAGTATACAGCCTTTATCGACCGCCCTATGCCAGTGCTATGAGTGCTGACTAGTTTTGTTTTTTGTAACTCCCCGCCTCGCTGTGGTCGGATGCTCGGCGTTGGGTTCCCATGCCACAGCTGCACTGTGACGTCAACTCCCTACTGCTCCACCCGCCGTGCTGATACCCACGAGTTCTCGACAGTGTTGAACTTACAAGTTAGAAGAAGACATCCTTTATTTGGCCAACTCCCAATTTACAAGTCCTTTGAGAGCCAGAAGAGAACATCTCACAGACAAGCAGGCGGGGGTGGAAGCAGGACCTACGCATCCGCGATGGCTGCTGCTTGCTTCACCTAAGACTCCTAATCCTCCTGAGCCAGTTCCACCACCACATCTCTTAACACCTAATCAATCCATCAGAGTGAATATAATTTTCTCGCTATTGACCTGCGATTCTGTGAGTCCCTGCTGACTCCTCTCATAATGAGCCTCCAACCACCTCTCTGTAGTGCATGCCGCACACGGGAAAAATGGACAATAGGGACTCCTCCTCTGAAGAGCTCCCTTCAAAAGCCACCCTAATAAAGGTCTCAGAAGCGAACATCGCAGTTCAAATGAGTCCTTAGATCAGTGGGGTGGGCGTCCCTCCGCTAAAATTCATTGCTGAGGCAGGATAGGATGGACTTGCGTAAAGATACACCTACTATGATAGTTGTGGATTACTGACGTGACCTCCTAATATCACTGCCGCCTGTTACCACCCCTGAAAGCGCTGCGACACAGCTCAAACAACACGCTGCTGCGAAGGTGTCTCACAACTTATGGACACCAAGCAAGTTTAGAGCCATGCTGATACATCAATCTTCAAGACCCTCGTCGGGAGCTATCAGTAAACCTAGAAGTGGTAAATCTTCTGTCAGTAAATCTGGCATCTTTGGTGGGACATACGGTCTCTACTACTGCCGCGGTCCCTCGTATGCATGTAACCCGATTTCACCGCCGGATGTACGCAAGCGCCAACCGACATCTGGGAATGTACAGAAAGCAGTTTTAACCATCTTCTACAACACATAAAAAGATGCTGGTCTTTCACATGTCGCCAGTGGGGGCGCTACAGCCGTAAGGCTTCTGCGTATCTTCAAACGCACGAAATAACATCTTCAATCCTCCAATGGAATATCCTGATTACGTGCAAATTGTGGAGGAACTAAATCCTTCTCATCAACGATTGTACCCAGAAATAATCTTTTACAAGAAACATATGATAGGGCAGGGAAGGTGTCTCTGCCCGACAGGTTTTATACCTGTCCACCACACCACCGCCTCAGGTGGGTGGCTTAGTGGGGTTTGTGGCCATTACCATCGTCGGGTATGTCCTCTTAACTGTCATCCCGCTGCAATCACACCCTTGTCAGGCTGTAGCAGGTCTATCCATCTGGCACAAGACCTACACTGTCCCCTGCTCAATATATCTACCTCCAATGACGACATACCTCTCCAAGTCTTGAGCTCTTATCCGCCAGCTTCCCCGTCCGTTTTTTCTCCTTGGAGACATGATGTGGGCGGCATTTTCTGTGTGGAGATTCCACCAGAAAGTCGTCGCGGTGATTCTCGTCGTCGCTCTTATAGATGGCGAACAACTTCAATAGTATTCAACACGCCGGAGACCAACACATTTCCACGTACAGACGGGAACATTGGACCGTTCTATTGATTGCCTATCACTCTGCAGTCCACAGGTCCCCCTCGACTTTCTCATGGGAGTTGACCGATTCTCTTTGGGGAAGTGACCATTACCCATACTACTTAAAGCAGTGTCCTCGCCCCCTTCCCGATGTCTCCAAAATGGTGCCTCTCTCAGTGCAGACTGGGAGGGCTTTCATAAAAGGCTTGTGTTTTTTGAACATCATATAGAGTGACTTTCCAACAATAGATTAGGCCGTAGATTCTTGGTGTCTCGATCCATTTTGGCAGCCTCGCTGAGCATCCCCCGCACATCTGGATCTTTCTCTCCTCGCCGACCTGTTCCGTGGTGGACTCAGGACCTGTACGGCAGCGAAGAGTCACTCCCGCCGTGCTGAAAACTCATACATTTCGTGCGGCAACTTCAGGTAGACCTAAAAATATCTTTTGCACAGGTTTCAGAAGCTATAACCGACGGTTTATGAAAGAGTCTCGTCACTCCTCTTGGAGGGCTTATGTGTGTGTACGATCTGTGCATCTACCCCGGTGTCCAAGGGTTTGGCAAAGAGTGAGGAAAATGAATTAAGTTTATCCCATCCTCCCCTCCAGTTCTTCGATTAATGAGACCCTGTGGCAGATCCCTTGACTGTAGCAGAGGAATTTGTTTCCCATTTTGTGTCCAGTGGCGCAGACGACCTTGCGTCCTCCAGTGCTAGGGAAATACTGCGACAAGAAAAGAGAGGCATAGACTTTTTCATCCAAGAGGCGTGGGGGGGGGATCGTACATGTTCTTTTTACACCTCGTGAGCTATGGTCAGCCATGTTAAGGTTTGGCGCTGACACTTCCCATGCCAGATGATGTACCATAATGCGTTGCTCTGTCATCTATAGAGATTGATGCTCTAGTTTCTTCTGTTGAGCATCATATAATATGAATCTGTATGAAGGAACCCATCCATAGTAGCTGGGGTGTGGCGGATGGTGATCGCAATGGCCCTAGCCTGGGAAGGACCACTCACCAACCAAGACGAATTTCCGACGATAATTCCCTACTTCATGTGTGTGTAAGTTATTCGAAAAATGGTAAATAGTCGACTTGTATGGGTTTTGGAACGGGAAACGTTTTCTCTCCCGGTCTCATGTGGATTCCGTAAGCATCACTCTACTACGGAACGCTTATTTCCTTAGAGTCATCCACTATGCTGGGCATTCGCCTCTCGACGAACACCATGTGACCATATTTTTTCGATCTTGAAAAGCGTACGACAACGGCCTTGGAGACACGGTATTTGCAATCTCTGTATGAGTTTCGGGCTAAGATTCCGTTTGCCTGTGTTCCTCCAGAGTTTCCTAGCCAAACGGGTTCTGAGAATTCGATTGGCAACATACTGTCTTCTGAACACCCGCTTCCAGGGGCATCTCCCAAGGTAGCGTCTGAGGTGTTAGCTCTGTTCGCTGTGGCCATCAAGGTATTGTTATGTACTGCCAAGGGGATTGTTTAGTACATTATACGGACGTGGATGATTTATCAATCGTCTTATTGTGCTGCTTCCAGGATTGTGTCGTATGGGCAGAGCGAAGACTTCAACTTTGCTATGATAAAGTTTGTGAATGGACGACGAATCGTGCTTCAGTTTTTCTCGAACGAAGACTGTAGCGTTTCATTTTTGCAGAACCCGTGGGATTCATCCGACCCAGACCCTACACTTTACGGGAAGAAATACCATGTAGGGACAGAGACCCGGTTTCTTAGACCTCATTTTGACAATAGAGCCTGACTTGGTGCCTCACCTTCGTGCTCTCAGACTGACTGTCTCCGACCATGGTTCTACTGAAATCCCTCCGGTCGCACACTAGGTGGGGGCTGATCGCGCTATCACGCTATCTTCACCGCTCACTTATCCCTGGTCGAAGCTTGGATATAGGTGGGGGTGTGAAGTGTACTCCTCATGCACACCCACTCGTATGCCGGATCTGGATTCGGTACAATCATGCTGGTTCCGTCTGGCAACCGGGCTTCAGGTCCATCTCCCGCATCCAAGTCTATTGGTGGAATGCGGGTGTCCTACCATTGATCTTCAACGCCAGTCCCCTCCTGTTAGATGTTGGTTATC
Source organism: Chionoecetes opilio (assembly GCA_016584305.1). Taxonomy (NCBI): domain Eukaryota; kingdom Metazoa; phylum Arthropoda; class Malacostraca; order Decapoda; family Majidae; genus Chionoecetes; species Chionoecetes opilio. Next base: position 11,851 of record JACEEZ010018277.1, read on the forward strand.
GCCTCCAACGCCTCCCTGACTCAATAGCTGCGTGCTGTGTCTTGTGATTCAGGATGCGCAACTTTCCCATGGGCGAAAAAGCTTACCAAAGCCCCTTGGGGGGGGTTTTTTTTTTTCCGATTGGCGCTATTATGGAGAACGCTATCCCTCCCTGCTTTACGATCTGCCCGCAAGATGGCCTACGACAGTGGGTCCATGGCTTCTCCCAGAAGTGTCCTTTGCAATAAAGCTTCCGCTCTCAAAAGGGTCTTTAACTCCTCATGCCTGAGCGTGCCCGTTTTTAGACCACTTTTGCACACTCATAGTCGGGTCCTGTCGCCCATTTACTGATGGTTCTCAAAATCAGACGAAGGAGCTGGATACGGTGTGTTCGTGTTCCCAATCGTTTTAACAAAGGCGTCACCCGTCACAAAGTGTTTCAATCAGTTTTTACGGCTGAAATAAAGTGCTATTTTATATGCTCTCATGATGAATTATTTTTACCCTTTCCGGATGTTCTTTTAAATTTTTTCGTGATTCTTGTAGTGCTTCTTCATTACTATAATTTTAATTCTCCCCATCGCTGGTCAATGCCCATCCTGATGGCTTTATATCTGCTCAGAAGCGAGGCCGTACGGTTCAAGCTTTTGTTGGGTATCCGGCACAGTAGGTGTTGCCGTAATGAGGAAAGCTGATGCCTTGGCCAATGGCTGCAGCTAAAGACCAGCTCTATCACATTTTGCAGTGTCCGGCTACGGACTACGCTCGGTAATCCATAGATCGAGTTCCCATTGGCTAAGAACGTTGATTTCATAGGCAAAATAAACGCGCCACCATCCGCCTAAAGTACCAGGACTGGAGCTACTGCGGTCTTTCCCCGGAGATGGGAGACTGCCTTGGCACGATTGCGTATTGGCACACTCTATAACTCATGTTTCCTCATGGAGGGGGGCCACCCTCCTTACTGTGATGATTGTTTGGTCCCCTTAACTGGAGTCCCTTGCCTGGTCGAGTGTCCCAGTCTTGGGGACTCTACGTGTGGCGATTTTTTGTCCCGTTTCGCGGGTCGGACGGTGCTTACCGTCGCTTCCCTCCTCCCTGCAATTGGAGAGAGGTGTTTCTTTCTCTCCGGGGAACGATTAAGTCCATATCATTTATTTTGAGAAGGCTGGTCTTCTCAAACAAGTTATGAGTGTTTTTTTAATATTAAACTTCTGATTGTTTTTAATGTACTCCCCCCCCCATGTGTTTTTGATGTTATCGTACTTTCGATATTATTATTCTATCTTAAATTTAGTTTTTAGTTTTTACTTTACATGTATAAAATTTGTAAGCAGGCGTCAATAACCCCTGCAGTTTGCGGCGCCTTAAAACTATAATTCAATCAATCAATCCACAGACATCTCATTTTTACCATCATGCAGGCTTGCTCCTGCATATGACTGCAGTCCAGAGAACCAGGAATGATAGCGTTAACATTTCATCGTACGTTACAGAGATTTCGTTGGCGGAACATTGGCTGTGTAAGAGACTAGAAAACCTAGCTAGATCAAGAGGCGGTTTTAAGAGAATGCGATACTTTTTCTAGTAGTATTTCAATGAACTTCACCTGCGAATTCCGCTTTCATGACTTTTAAACATGAAACGATTCATATGACTGGAATGTAGGATTCTTGATGTGTCACCAGAAAATATTTAGTATGAAACAACATATTTAGTTCAAAAAACATGAAAAAAGCCTAAACTTTGGTGCTTCAGCCGAGGCCCCGAGATGACAAGGCTGATACATCGCCCGTGACGTCACACGCATCAGATCCCCACCCGCTCCGCTCCCCGTACAAGTTTTTACCTACCTAATATAATGTTGTTATCGCATATAAAGAGATATATTGTTATCTTCGGAAATGTTGTTCTTTAATATTAATACAAATAAAATAACGTAAAACACACAAAATAAATGCCATTATAACTCAGAAAATATGCATTAACCTAACTCTTTCGCCATTTATTATTTTGCACTTTATATTAGCTCTCCAGTGATATATTTCGTTTAGTCATAAATGAATTAGCAGCATGCCATAAAATAGCGTAACTAAATATTAAATCTGGAATCGTGTAATTTCCTACCTATAAGATGTTTATTAGTATAACATATATCCCTGTTATCTTTTGAAATGGTTTGTTCTATAATATTATCAAAAAAAATCCGTAAAACACACTACTAAAGAAATGCCATTATGAGACTTTCAAGAAATATGCATTACTAGCGCGCAATCCGCCCTCCGGGCGACTTTTTGGCTAGGTCTGCGGAGGGGCCCACCACTCTGTGTTTGGTGGTGGGCCTTCGGCCCACCAACACAGACTCTCTCAGATAGGCCCTTCTAACTTTCCTTAAATCATGGATGTAGAAAGATGTATGTATTTAACGCCAACCCATTCACTCACCCCCACACATTCACTCACGTCCATTCCCATCACCCCCACGCCATTCACTCACAGCCATTAACCATCACCTCCCCACCCATTCACTCACCCATTACCCATCACCACACCCTTCACCTCACCCATTCCCCATCTATTCCTCACTCCCATCACCCTTCACTCACACATCCCCCCACACCCATTACCCATCAGCCCCCACCCATTTTACTCACAGCCATTACCCATCACCCTACATCAAGGTTTACCTCAATTCTCGCACCCACTATTTTTTTCACAATTTTCGCTAATAGGCCCTGCTAAAAAAAAATAAAAAAAAAAATAAAAATTCGAATCATCTCATAAGTGGGCTAAACCTTCCCCTGGCACCTGTTTCCAAAGAATGTGGTATATGATGGGAATGTTAGCCGCCACGGGGGGCGGAACCTATACCGCACACACACCACTTTCGTTTATATTATTATACGACTTAAACTCTTCGCCATTTAATATTTTTGCGGAGAAGCTTTTTACATGAGATACCAATGAAGCGGAATTTAATTAGCTTTCCATTGATATATTTCGTTTAGTCATAAATGAATTAACTTAGCGTTACTAAATATTAAAAATCGTGAAATCGGGTAATTTCCTACCTATATGTTTATCAGTATAAAATATATACAGTTATCTTTGGTTATCTGTGGAAATGTTTGTTCTATAATATTATCCAACAAAAAACCGTAAAACACACTAAAGAAATTGCCATTATGAGACTTTCAAGAAATATGCATTAACTTAAACTTCGCCATTTAATATTTTGCGGAAAAACTTTTTACATGGAGAATATCAATAGAAGAGGAATTTAATTAGCTTTCCATTGATATATTTCCTTTTCTGATAAATGAATTAGCAGCATGCATAAATTAGCGTTACTAAATAAATAGCATCATGAATAGGGTAATTTTTCCCGATTGATGAGGTTACTTATTTAGTTAACGCTATTTATGTATGGTTTTAATTCATTCATCAGAAGAAAAAAAAAAATCAATGGAAAGCTAATGCAATTCCGCTTCTATTGATATTCTCCATGTAAAAAGTGTTTGCGCAAAATATTAAATGGCGAAGAGTTTAAGTTAATGCATATTTCTTGAAAGTCTCATAATGGCATTTCTTTAGTGTGTTTTACGGTTTTTTTATTGGATAATATTATAGAACAAACATTTCCAAAGACAACAGTATATATTTTATACTGATAAACATATATTAGGTAGGAAATTACCCGATTTCATGATTTTTAATATTTAGTTAACGCTAATTTATGCATGCTGCTAATTCCGTTATGACTAAACGAAATATATCAATGGAAAGCTAATTAAATTCCGCTTTTATTGTATTCTCCATGTAAAATGTTTTTCGAGCAAAATATTAAATGGCGAAGAGTTTAAGTTAATGCATATTTCTTGAAAGTTTCATAAAGGCATTTCATTTATGTGTTTTACGATTTTTTATTTGATCATATTATAGAACAAACATTTCCGAAGATATCTTTTATACTGATAACATTATATTAGGTAGGTAAACTTGTACGGGGAGCGGAGCGGTGGGATCTAGATGGTGTGACGTCACGGGCGATGTATCAGGCCTTGTCATCTCGGTGGCTTCGCTTCAGCACGCTTCTGAGTCGCCGTGAACGATTTGTACTAATTTGGCTGCCGGTAACCTCATTTGTATTTCATTATTAGTGTTAGTCAGTTATTGTTAGATGTGTACTGTGTGTTGCCTGTAGTGACGAGCATATTGTGTGACTATAATATAGGTATAAAATTTTACCAGGTTTCTTACCGAGTGGGCTTCCCAACCTGGAAGATTACGGGCGAGAATCCGCTGCCACTTAAGGCCGTGTCACACGAGCAATTTTTTCCGGCATCTTTTGGTTTATTGCTACCAAAACATGCCTGTACTGGTGGCAAAAGGTGCGCGTGTTGTCACACGGCGTTTCGGCTACGAGCATCTTCCTACCAGAGTAGCTAAGATCTTATTCTTCTATCTTAGCTACTCTGCTTCTACTGACATCTAAAATGTCCCTTTCCCTCTTCACATTTCCCTTCATAACCATAATAAACCTTGCTTGGATTCCTAAATCAAGTAATAACTCATCATATTATCCCCGTTTCTATAGTAAAACACGAGCAGCCTATTAAATGCCTATTCAATTTCTGTTTTTATCACCATTTTCCGTCATAACTTCTCATCAACAACTCAAAACTTAACTATATATCTAAATTATACGTAAAATTAGGCTAAGGCGCTTGGCCAAAACCTTGTGCACCAGACGTGTTTATAAAGGGAGTGATAGTAATTGGGCCGAAAATCCCCTGGCGCTGCTGGGTTTGATGTTTTTGGTAGGAGTGTTGTTCTTCACACCGCCCAGTCATCGGGTAGGGCCCCCAGCCAGAGGATCCCGTTGACAACCATAAGAGTTTGGGAACACCCGAGGTCTACGACGTCGTGGTAACACCGGCCGTCGGGCCCGGTGCCGTCCCTCTCAGGGTCGCCGCCGCCAGGACCTTCGCCAGCTCTTCTTCAGACACCGGCCCCATTATGTCGGGGCCGATGCTCTGTGTCGGAGCCGGTTTCCGGCTTTCCTCTGGACTGGGCCGACTGAACAATTCCCTCCAGAAAGTAAAAGTACCTTCTGGGAGAGCCGGAGTGGCCAGAACGACCTCCCTACAGAGAACTTTCTTGACCACCCGACCTCTACTCCGGCGCCATTGCGTCTGAAAGGCTGCAAACCTCCTCCTTGGGGAGGGCTCCCGATGGCCACCTGGTCTTGGTGGGCCACGGCCACGTGGGTCTTTGGTAGGGGCCCAAGCGTCCAGCTGCGCTTGGATGTCCCGTACGGTGATCGATGCTGGAATTGCCAAGAGCTGCGAGAGGGCCCGTACAAAAATCTCGAGTGCGCCAAGGACGTCACCTTCGAAATCAGTACCAGTCGACTCGTCGCTCTCGGAGCGGCTTTCTGATGTTGTTGTCTCCGAGGCTGAATCCACTTCCGGGGTGGGTTCCTCCTCGGCTGGCTGTCTCTCTCCTCCTCCGCCTTTCCGGCCTCTGGCGGGTCACACGCTGGGGAGCCCGGGGTGGTGGAGATGTCATTTCCCCGGACTCTACAGATTCACTCGGCTCCAGTAAAATCTGTTCGAACACTGGACTCTTATTAATCCTCTCCTTAATAGAGAGCAGTGTTCTGTGTGGGAGAATTGTCTCTTGAGCGAGAACATTTAACTCGCCCGGTTCTAACAGAGGATGGTCTCTTACTAGGGTTGCCAACATAGCGTCCTCTTCGTAGTCCCACCTCGGCTTCTTCCGAGCGAGCATCTCCTGGGAGAGAGCCGCATGGAATTCTTCCCCGTGTGCGTGGCGTTGGGGAAGTCTTCGCCCGGGGAAGCTAGCGAAGATCCGTCCGCATTGCGGACATTCTGGTGATTTGGCGTCATCAACTGGGCGGACTCCAGCAGCTTCCGCCATCCTGGTATGGGATGGGGAAATTTATGAAAATGGTTTTTAGACTGAAATCACTGCCTGAACGGCAGGAAGAACTGCTTGGCTAAGGCCTTGCTAGCTCGCTAGGAAGACAGTGGCGGAAACTGTTCGCGACCTAGTTACCGACGGCCCACAGGAGGGCAGCTTTTTAAGTAGATATAGCTTAGCAGGCCTTCTGCATCGGCCTGCCGCTCTCTCTTTGGCGGATGGAAAAGGTTCCCAACTCCCTATCGGGCGAAAGATGGAACCTCGAAAGGGAACTCAATCCGCCCCGACAACTCTTTCACTCCGTTGACGTAAACAAAAATACCAACTGGTTTGAAGGCAAATAAAAAAAAAATAAGGAGCCCACACTCGTCAAAAAAAAATAGTGCCTGAATGGACAAACAAAAAACAACATTCTTCTGTGCCAGAACGAGAAAGTACGTTTCAGAAAAGAAGAGAAACCGTACCTTGGAGCAAGGGAAAGGATGGGTCAGCCAATGATTGGTAGGCTCTCATTAGGAGCCGACTGACTCAGCTCCCACCTGTGCCAATGTCTGCTTCGCGATGCATGAGCTTGCACGACCAAGGGGCCCT
>JACEEZ010018278.1:0-5000 GCA_016584305.1 Chionoecetes opilio
TAAAAAAAAATCCTTGTTTAGAGGCAGACAGCTCGACGGCTACTGATGCGCGTCAACTTGTCAAGTTGTAGAAATGCCCAATTTGAAACGCTAGACCTGCCCCGAGCATGGGCTTCGTCTGGGTTGGGGATAAACTCTTCATAGTCTTCCATAGAAGACAGTTCCATAAACCCTTTACTCTTCCTTTACATCTATTCCAAATGGAACTGTCGCCGAGAATTTCCGCGTCGGCGAGCGTTCCACTGTCGGCGACAGTTCTCGTTTGATGCTTCGGCGACAGTTCCTATCGGCGACAGTTCCATAAACCCTTCGGGGCACCACATATCAATGTATTAATATACTTTCTTTATATCCCCTTTTGTTTCCAATGTATTAAGTTTAAATAAAAAAAGAGAGAGAGAGAGAGAGAGAGAGAGAGAGAGAGAGAGAGAGAGAGAGAGAGAGAGAGAGAGAGAGAGAGAGAGAGAGAGAGAGAGAGAGAGAGAGAGAGAGAGAGAGAGAGCATACGAAGAGCGACGCGGCGAAAGGAGCCAAAATGGCGTCCATAAATTGAGTTGAAGTTATCCTCTGTAATCTAGGTAGCCTACCCTAGTTTAGGGTACACAATCCGCCCCTGCCTGACTCCACCCTTTTACCCATTTTGTCCTTATCTCATCTCATGATTAGCTATCATGGATGGTCCTGACCCCACCTGAATCATTATCACGCCATCGTCAACCCAGGATAACCCATCTGAAGAATTGTCACCCTGTCAAACTCCGGGAGTCCGGGGTGACGATTTTTCAGGTGATCCAATGTAAGTGTAGCAGGAACTACCAGGTGCAGGCCTCCCGTCCTCTTGTAGCTTCTTTTTGGTCTTATGTTGCTATATGCCCAGTATCTCCTGTCAAGCTATTGCTAATCTCCTCGCACATCAGATGAAGTCATGGGTGTTGCCAAGTCTGTTGAAGTCTGTGAAACAAGATTACTTGTATCGTCTATTTTTTTCTCGCTTGCTTCTGGTTTAAACAAAAAAATTGCAAAATCTTGAGGATTCGAAGACCATACACGTTTACACGCGCAACCCACAAGGAAAGCTTGTATAAGACCTTGTATTAGACTTTTACTGAATTTTACACGGCAACACTGCTTACTCACACACCCTTAATTCTCTCTCTCTCTCTCTCTCGTACTCTACCGGGGCCGGCCCGGGCCCTACCCAGAACTTTCAGTTTAAGAACGCTGTCGCCACAGAAGGAGGACGGTCGAAGCTACTCTTGACTTCATCTATGGCTGACTTGACAAAAATAATCAAAGGGTGAGTTTTAGGCTCTCCACGACAACCTAAGCGGTGTGTGTGTGTTTGCGCTGGTGATAATGATTGGTCGTCCAGTCTGAGCTCCATGTAGCACTGTTGACTGTGAAACAAGTGATTAATGATGATTACTGGTTTCCTTCGATAAATCTTCCACTTCCATCACATCACACCAGGTTGCTGGTCTCATTCTTAGATTTTTAATATCAGTGATTCTCCATTTTGTTCACTTGTATAATTTTTGACATACACCTTACACGTACTATAGGTAAAACAAGTATCGGTGCATAGGGGTCCGATAAATACTGTAAACATTCAGTCAAGTGCTGATGATATGGGAGGGTTGGTATGCCATGAATTGGGTGAAATTGAATTGAGTGTTCTGGAGTTCGAACCGGCCAACGCTAGTTTCATAACTCCAATAACGGAGGATGCCACATTGCCACATACTGCCTTTAGGCTAACGCAGTCATTGTCGGACAATGCGTATGAATATGGAATATGCGCTGGAGTATGCTGACAAGCCTGCCGACTTTCTCTCTCTCTTTCTCTCTGTTACCGTCACATATTTTTCTTTCCTGCCTGTATCCACACCCATGCACATATTTCGTGTTGTCTAAGTTGCATATTGCGTTACTAACGCACCCTAACCAACAGTAATGACAATGTATTAAGGGAAATATATTAATATATGTAATGATACATGCTAGACTTTATTTGCAGTTTGTATAGGTTTGAGTAATCTCTCCCAAGTGTAGTGGGTATAACACTGTTACACCTTTTGCGTAACAATCATAAACGTAATGTATATGTCAAAATGTGGCATGATTTCACCACGCCTTCCAGTATCAGTTCCAGAAGAGTTAAAATGTGACTATCCCGTACTGGGCCGCTGTATGTTTCAGATGAGGCAAAAAATGTGTTCCCCACCAAGAGGAGTGGGCGTGTCACCGCTGGGTTGTGTGCAGTGGCGTCACCAGGAAAACAAATTTGGGGGGGCTTTAGCCCCGGGGTAGTGATGGGCCAGCGCAGCGAGCCTATCCAGCTGGGGGTCGGGGGGTAATTTTGAAAATTAATCAGTTCCAGGGTAATTTTGAGGCCCAAAAAAGAGAAGAAAGTGGAATTAGGCTTTAATTACATGACACATAAATTAATAGTTACACCATGCATCATACCATATTAACAAAATTTGATATGAAGAATTTTTTTTATTCTGTTTATACAAAAAAATAAAATTGCCATTTTTCTCTCTCCACTAACAAATACAAAGGAATTGCACAATGTATGTTTTTGGTTTGTTTCTCAGTACCAATTTATAGTGGTGGTATATGTGTCATCCACTATAATTATGAATAATATATAGAAAGGTTAAATAAAAATATCTGATTCTGCTTTATCGAAAAAATAATATGAATTATATAAAAAATAATAACAAAAACATTGAATAATTTATAAAAAATAATAATACAATACCGTATTATAATTAGGAATATTGTAATAATAATATTAATATGCATAAGATGGCAAAATATTTGAAATAATAAAAGTAAATATAATTATGACGTAACGAACTGTTAAGCGAAAAATATAATTTTGTCATTATTGGTTTACAGATAGTAATTAAATCGAATAGCACTTTTTATTTAGTATTAATTGTAGTTCGTCACTTTATCATTTAAAATACTACCACTTGCATGTCAAATTAGTCGTGATGTCAGTTTGTGAACGAGATAATAACAATCACATTCTCACCATCAAAGTCGGGGCGAAAAAGAAAGGTTGTTGTTGATGATGAATTTGGTTAGGGGCTGTTCACTACAGGCCATATGCTTTAGGTTGATTTGAATATATTTTTGGATAACTGAAAATAAGAATATGTACGATTATAATATACATTCTAGATGTTTGTGGACTTAAGTGTTCCCACAGAATATTGAGAACAATAACCTTGGGTCGAGGACTCGAGGCCTACAAGGCTACAATGCCATTGCTATGCTGCCTGTTTTTATGTCATATTACAGACAGCGACAGTCACTGTCTTGTATTAGCTTTCATACACACTGACAATATCTTTGAACTAGGCAATAGATATTCGTGATCTGCAAAATTCACATGCAATGATATTTGCTCAAGAAAAAAAAAAATTCCTTTACCTTAAAATTCAACAGTCCTCTTCCTTTGCTGAACATGTTCACACTGAAGCGAAGCGAAGCGAAGTCATGAAAGAAAACGAATCTGACTGAGAAGTCACGAAGTGAAAGGTAACTATTTTGTCAATTTAATAACCCAATGCAGGGATCAGCTTGGTTTGGAAGAGGTAACGGAGGTTCTATAAAATATCTCTATAATAGAATATACTTAGTAATTTCAAGGTTTGTTAGCAAACATATTTCAACATTTAAATGAAACATCAAACCAATTTTTCTATAGAAGTGTGAAAAATAAGGTTGTGCTCTGGCATGGAAAATTGGATAAATATTCCTTTTTATTGTTTTTGGGTAGCAGGCTACTAGCAGCAATTTTGGGGGTGCTGAGTCCTTGACTTGGGGGGGCTAAGTCCCCCTTAGCCCCCCCGCGGTGACGCCACTGGTTGTGTGGTTGGATACACGACAGTGTTATCTGCACTGTTGTGCAGCTGTAGCTGGCTGATGTTGGACCGGGACGTTTGACAGGGCAAAAGTCTCATCTCCCATGTGGCATTCACAAGGTCACACTGTGTATCAATATATCAGTTTATATAAACAAAATATTATACTCATTGTTGACACGGTATTACGCTATATGTTGATACATGGCATATTCCTGCCATCAGGACTACCAACATATAGCTGGTATCACACTATGTTTTCGTTTTCTTCGTTCCGTAGTGTCAGAATGTTTCACGCATATAGTGCACCGATACTAGTTTTACCCATAGTACGCCATCTTCTTGAGCAAGGGTGACAGTAACTGCTTACGCTGTCAGTGAAAATTATAATAATGATAATAATAACAATAATAATAAAATTAATGATAATACTACTGCTAATATTAATAATAATGACAATAATAATAAATGTGGTATATGTATATAATATAAATATATATATAAATATAATATATAAATAATAATCATATAATATATATATATATATATATATATATATAATATATATATAATGAAGATTAAAACCAGCGCGGGTAAAAAACATCTTGATTGTTTTATTGAACGTTTCGGCTATACATAACCCATCATCAGCCTAAAATCGGATATAATACATAAAATATGTCAAAAATGAAAATATACAAATTATAATGATATGAACATTTAAAATGCCTTACCTAAAATAAAAAATATAAATTATAAAACAGTAATAAAAAACACTACACCTACCAATCAACTTAACAGTGGAGTGTGTGGGATTCCCACATGGTTTAGAAGCACAAAAGCGGGGTTGAAGTGCCCTGTGCGCAAAGGGATGGTTTTGTGGTGGTGGATGAGGAGACTCACATATCCATCGGGTGGAGTCGTGGGAGCTTGTGTGTAAAATGTTGAAGTCTTGGTTCGTTATTGGGTGGCCTGAGGCTTCGGAATGTTCCCGAATGGCTGAGAATGGTGGTTTGGACACGGGTTTACCAGTCCTGTGAGACAATCCCCGATGCTCCGCGATCCTAGTGGTGAGGTGGCGTTTGGTCTGCCCAATATAAGCAGCGTTACAGCAACTGT
>JACEEZ010018278.1:10000-12357 GCA_016584305.1 Chionoecetes opilio
GATCGCGTGAGCATTCGGGGTTGTTCTCACAGGACTGGTAACCCGTTCCAAACACCATTCTCAGCATTCGGGAACATTCCGAAGCCTCAGCGCCACCCAAAACGAACCAAGACTTCAACATTTTACAAACAAGGCATCCCACGACTCCACCGATGGATAGTTGAGTTCCTCATCAACCACCACAAACATCCCTTTGCGCCACCAGGCACTTCAACCCCGCTTTTGTGCTTCTAAACCATGGGAATCCACACACTCCACTGTTAAGTTGATGGTAGGTGTGTGTTTGTTTATTACTGTTTTATAATTTATATTTTTTATTTTAGGTAAGCATTTTAAAAATGTTCATATTCATTCTCATTGTATATTTTTAATTTTGACTATTTTATGTATTATAGCCGATTTTTAGGCTGATGATGGGTTAGGTATAGCCGAAACGTTCAATAAAACAAGAAGATGTTTTTTACCCGCCACGCGGTTGTAATCGTCAGTCTATACTATATATGATAGTAGTATATATTATATATATTGACTATATTATATATGTATAACATTATATATATATATTATTATATATATATATATATAACCATATACCACATTTATTATTCTTGTCATTTAAATTATTAATTATTAGCAGTAGTATTATCAAATTTTATTATTTTTGTTATTATTATCATTATTATAATTTGTCACTGAAGAGTAAGCAGTTACTGTCACCCTTGCTCAAGAAAGATGGGTACTATGGGTTAAACTTAGTACGGTGCACTATATGAGTGTGAAAAAACATTCTGACAATACGGAACGAAGAAAACGAAAAACATAGTGTGATACCATGCTATATGTGGTTAGTCCTGATGGCAGGAATTGCCATGATATTAGCGTAATACCGTGTCAACAATGAGTACTAAATAATTTTTGTTTATATAAACTGAATATATTGATACACAGGTGACCTTGTGAAATGCCACATGGGAGATGAGACTTTTGCCCGTTTCAAACGTCCCGGTCCAACATCAGCAGTACAGTGGCACAACAGTGCAAGGATAACACTGTCTGTAATCAAACCACACAACCAGTGGCGTCACCAGCGGGGGGGTAAGGGGGACTTAGGCCCCCCCCAAGGTCAAAGGGACTCAGCACCCCCAAAATTGCGCCTAGTAGCCTGCTACCCAAACCAAAAACAATGAAGAAAGGAATATTATCCAATTTTCCATCTGCCAGAGCACAACCTTATTTTCACACTTCTATAGAAAAATTGGTTGAGGTTTCATTTAAATGTTGAAATATGTTTGTAACAACACCTTGAAATACTAAGTATATTCTATTATAGAGATATTTTATAGAACCTCCGTACCTCTTCCAAACCAAGCTGATCCCTGCATTGGGTTATAAATTGACAAAAATGAGTTACCTTGCACTTCGTGACTTCTCATTCAGATTCGTTTTCTTTCATGGACTTCGCTTCGCTTCGCCTTTCAGTGTCGAACATGTTCAGCAAAGGAAGAGGACTGTGAATTTGAAGGTTAAAGGAATTATTTTTTTTTCTTGAGCAAATATCATTGCATGTGATTTGCAGAATCACGAAATCTATTTGCATAGTTTCAAAAAGATATGTCAGGTGTGTATGAAAGCTAAATAACAAGACAGTGATGTCGCTGTCTGTAATATGAATAAAAAACAGGTCAGCACAGAATTAGCAATGGCATTGTAGCCTCTTGTAGGCCTCGGAGTCCTCGACCCAACGGTTATTGTTCTCAATATTCTGTTGGGAAACACTAAGTCCACAAACATCTAGAATGTATATTATAATCGTACCTATTCTTATTTTCAGGTATCCCAAAAATATATCAAATCAACCTAAAAGCATATGGCTGTAGTGAACAGTCCCCGACCCAAATTTCATCATCAACAACAACCTTTCTTTTCGCCCCGACTTTGATGGTGAGAATGTGATTGTTATTATTCGTTCACAAACTGACATCACGACTAATTTGACATGCAATGGTACGTAGTTTAAATGATAAAGTTTGACGAACTACAATTATTACTAAAAAAAAAGGTTTGCTATTCGATTAATTACTATCTGTAAACGCCAATAATGACACACTTATATTTTTCGCCTTAAACAGTTCGTTACGTCCATAATTATATTTACTTTAATTATTTTCAAATATTTTGCCATCTTATTGCATATTAATATTATGATACAATATTCCTAATTATAATAATACGGTATTGTATTATTATTTTTTATAAATATTCAATTGTTTTTGTTATTATGTTTATATCATTCATATTATTTTTTCGATTACAAGCAGAAATCAGATATTTTTATTTAACCTTTCTAATTATTATTC